>JAOPHQ010003437.1:0-122500 GCA_030340625.1 Merluccius polli
TAAGACTTTCCTGCTTTTTGTGCTTTATCCTTTCGGTGATTATGTTTTTGTTGTATGTGAGGTACCGTATCTCCCGTATGAGGGGCAAAATGTATTTATTTAAGACATAATTCATCCAAAAAAATGTTATTAGTATGTTACCATAGTGTCTCACACTCAAAATAACACATGACCAACAATTGGCTTTGTGCTACCTAACAGTTGTGGACTCTGTTGTTGCAGGTACAGAGCAGTACAGCACCTACACTGGCTACTCCCAGAGCTACAAGTGGGGAGGCTGCCACCAGGACTCCCTTCCAAGGTACTACCTCTAGATTCAGACAACTTTATTGAAACCCAAGAAGGGCAATTCATTTGCAGCTTACCCAGTCCATACACACAACTTAAAAACTCACAGTCAAGGTAGTTGTAGGTCAGAGGCAACAGATCAACATACATAGGTCCATACAAGGTAGTTATATCTCAACTGATACATAGGTCCATACAAGGTAGTTATATCTCAACTGATACATAGGTCAATACAAGGACACAACAAGCAGCAGTAAATAAAAGAAGCACTCTCAGGTAAGAGGTGAGTTAGTTAATATAATGTTTTGTTTTTGTATGTTGTATCTATTGTCTATATGTTTTAGTCTATACGGGAATATTGGAAGTTGAATGGTAAAAGGTAAATCATGTTAATCAGCTTCTCTCAAAAAGTACAAGAGAGTGTAGAGTGCGGGAGTATGGTAGGAGAATGGTAGTATGTGTTTTATTAGACTTTCTACAGATGACATGAGAACTGACTGCTCGCCCTTGTTTTTGTGTCAGAGATGCGTGGCAGAGGAGATGCACGGAGATTGTGGCCATCGATGCGCTGCAGTTCCGCAGCTTTCTCGAACAATTTCACCCGACAAAATTGACCGTGAACTCAACAAGGTTAGTACGTTGTCGAAATGTAGTAGTACTCCAACTTATCGCACACTACAGTCTGAAAGGGCTTCACAAGCCCTCATTCAGCTGGGTTAGACGATTTTAACATTTCTTTATAGCTTTCACAACAATTTTTCTCACTTTTCCTGTTTCCTTCCTTAAAAAAAACTCCTGTAAGTGTCTTTTGACCTCAACTGCTTTTGTTTTCTTTATCAGCTAACTGATTGATGTTATCCACATCATCAGGTGAAGAACATGTGGATAGTGGTTCTGGTTTTTGTGACCCCACATTTAGCTTGAAAAATCTTGTGACCCAACTTTTTACATTTTTGCTTTCACACACATCATTCTAACCCTTTCAAACATCTGTCAGTGTATCAATGTCCCAGTGAAGTAATACGTAAGTAGCGGTTTGCTCATGGCTAATTATTAGGTCTGTTTTGTATCAAGAAGCTTTACCCTTGAACGTGTTTTTATCCTATATGTACCATCAAATATCGACAGCTTATACAGCAAATCCCCATATTCATACCAGGCGACCCCAAGGTTGGGGAAAGAATGCTGTAGTGGGGGTGCGGGGCTAAGCTGAGAAGGTGTAATCTGTAACTGTGTAGTCATCGATATAAAGGTTTTTATTATTAATGACAGTGGAAGTGGGGGAGGGTGTAGTCTGTCCCCATTCTTTGATGTTGAGTGCTTTGATCTTTTTTTTTCTTTTCACAAACTGCAAAACATAACTGCTCTGGCCTCGGAAAGAAAACATGAAACACGTGACATATTCACACGCAAAATGAAATCGGTGACCCCCGTGCTTGTATCTAGGCACTCAGTAGATCATCAAATGTGAGCAGATGTTAATTGACGTGAAATTAACATGCGTGCTGTTCTCGGGCGGGGGGGGGTAAAAGTTGCACCCTTTCTAAAGCGGCGATACCATGCACCAGCGGGAGGGGGGTTAGAAGATGAATGAGTAGCCGGCAACGGGCCTCTGTGATCTGCCAAAAACGTCAGGTTGGACGCCATAGATCTTCTCAGCAAGAGTGGTCTCGGATCGACGACGGCGTGGCCGGCCAAACGGCACAGATGGATTGTGACTAATAGAAAAATCAGATGTTGATGTTGTCAAAATGTGGAGGTCTGACAGCTCTGACAGGCAAGTGAGCAATGCTACCAACATGGAAATCAATCCACATGTTTAGCCAACTGTCATGGCTGCCCTTTTAGTGGGGAAGGATTGATCACCGGTCAGAAGGGGAGTTACAATTCATTTGCGCAATTTGCTTTATTTCCTCTACTGTAAAAAAAACCCGAAACATTCAATAGTAATGTGTGCCTAATGGATGAAGTGTCATGTATTTAATTTGGTTTATCTTCTATCATTGTTGTGGTGTGTGTTTATTATATATTATTATATGGATTCATGTATAATTGGTAACAAATATGCAAATCTGACATCGATATGACACCAATTGCAGTGAAACCCTGCTTGTTCACGCAAAGTTGCCATAAAACCGCGGCGTTAAAAATGTATGTTTAGCCACGCCGACCCGCATCACCCAGTCTCTTTCATCTGAGATGTGTGTGTTGAATAATCAAACCCTGCAGGCAGACAGAATAGGGGACCGTTTTTGTGTTGTACGTAGTTACCACCTGCAGAATGCAACTGGGCCCAGGCATTCCTCTGTCTTATCGCAGCAAAAATGAAACGCTGTCCAGTCCGACCAACTCAAATATCACTGGTGATATCGACTCCTTACTCCTTTTGCCTTTCAGTGGGCCCTACAGTTCCCACAATACGTCTGTTTTCTTTCGTGATATATAACATAATTTCTTTCATAACATAATAATGGCCTTTCTTATCATCGTTCGCCCTTATTATCTTTTATTTATTTAACCTTTAACCAAGAGTGTCCCTGGCCAAGATAGACATCAGCACAATGGTTACAGACTAACAACATATCACAAATTACAGACGCTCTGTCCTCTTGTGTCCTAGGCCTACTGTGGCTTTGGTCGGCCGGGCGAGAAGAGCGAGCACCTGTCTGCTGTGGCCACGGGGAACTGGGGCTGCGGTGTCTTTGGAGGCGACACCAGACTCAAAGGTAAGAGCCCCCGTACATAAGACTAATAAGACGGTAATAATAGAGGCCTACTGTGCTACAGCAAAACTTCTGGGGGTGAAACCAATAACTGAAAGGGGAGTTTCCGTTTCCTTACAGAGATTTTCTACCGAAGGGAAACTCATTCGCGTGAGTGGATGAAGCAAGGGGATTTTAATAAGTGTATTTCTACAGTGGCCAGTCTACACAGTGTTGAAACCTTTACAGACACTTTTACAGTTCACCAGTGCTGGCCGAGTTTGTGTTTCACTGTTAGCCAATTACACGCTTACAGATCCCCGCTTCCAGCAACATGATGAAACAACTATGTTTCTACTACAACTATGAAGTGAATGAAAGTGAAACGCCCCGTTCACCCAGATTTGAGCTGGTCTGCCATCAGAGTGTTGCTCTGGATTACTAATCTAAAGTCTGATATTTGTTAGACGTGTAATAGAGTAACACTGCAACTGAATACATCCCCACGTGTTAAACAATACAGTAACACTGCGACTGAATACATCCCCATGTGTTACACAACACAGTTACACACTGTAACTGAATACATCCCCATGTGTTACACAACACAGTAACACACTGTAACGGAATACATCCCCATGTGTTACACAACACAGTAACACACTGTAAGTGAATACATCCCCATGTGTTACACAACACAGTTACACACTGTAACTGAATACATCCCCATGTGTTACACAACACAGTAACACACTAACTGAATACATCCCCATGTGTTACACAACACAGTAACACACTGTAACGGAATACATCCCCATGTGTTATACAACACAGTAACACACTGTAACTGAACAGATCCCTATAGTGGTTACTGTGGCACCGTCTAGTCGACCCTAATCCACCAATCCATGGGATCGCAGCGCCTCACCGTTCATCAACTCTGGTTTCTCTCGGGCCTATTTGTTCTCCCTCCCCCTATCGACCCACTGACAGGAGTTAATATTTGTCATTAATAACACCATTGATCTGGTCTGCTGCTGCTCCAAGAGTTTTCTCTCAGAGTGAGGGGCAGAGCTGTGACTCATACCCCCACCACCACCACCTCCCCTCCCGCTTCTCCCTCCCCCCCCTCGCATCCTCGCCTACACTGTTGTCAAAACGTTGTCTTCCTGGTCAAAAGAAGAAGCGGCGAGGCAGCAGTAGAGCTAGCAGCATCGAGCGCGCACGTCCATGCACATTTAATCACGCTTAATTAGCCGCCACCCACCGGAGCAGAGTTACCCACTGGCTCCTTAATGACCACGCCTCCAGGGGGAAGCAGCCCCCCCCTAACTCAACACACGACATCCCTCCCCCTCCCCCATCAAATCCCCCTAGCTTCCCTGCCTCATCCCTAACATCGCCTCCCCACATATTCGAATTGTGGGAAAATATTTATCTGGAAACGAAGATGCTTCAAAGCGAGGGGGGAAAAAAAATGCGCAGGTGTAGAAAAATATTCATCTGGCCTGATCTTGTGCAGGTTATTATTATTATTTCACTCGGCGTAGCTCGTTACGGGGCCAATGGTTCCCGCTGTTCGGTAATTGACGACCGTGGACCATGGTGCACAGCGTTTAAAATATTCACACGGTCTCTGGTGCCCAGAGCCAGGCTCTCCTTCTAATCCAGAGTCCTCAGAAGGGGGGGTGGGCTCACACCTGTAAGACCTGCTTGGCTTTAACCTCGTCTCACCGGATGCCACTGGTGCGATTCACACCTAATGTCTAGTTGGCAGCCCACGACCTGACTTAATACTAACTGACCTGCTCTTTCTTTCTTTTCTTTTTTTCTTTCGTGTTCAGCTGGTGATGATGTGTAAAATGATCTGTAATTAAAGGCTGCTGCTCGTTGTCAAGATGATAACGATGGTACTCGAATGAAGAGACCAAAGGCTGAACCCATCTTAAACCTATACGGTTTGCTTTGTTCCAATAAGATTCACATTGAGGGTGTTTTTTTTAACTTGGATAATTGTGTTACAAATGTCCCAATAAATATCCAATCACAAGGTTCACGTATAGCTCTATATTATAGTGTGTAAAAAACATTCTTAAAAAATTAAGTTATGTATATCATGCTGTTCAACGACAATCTACACTACCCAGCAGTCAAAGGGGAGTCAGATCGTGTTTCGTGGGGCTCTCTTCCTGCACACACAACAACAACAACAACAACAACAATGACACACTTCTGTCCCCGCAGCTCTGCTCCAGATGTTGGCAGCTGCCCAGGCGAGCCGGGACCTGGTCTACTTCACCTTTGGTGACGCGCAGCTCATGACCGACGTGCACAAAATGCACAGCTTCCTCACAGAGAAGGGGAGCTGCGTGGGTAAGCTAGCCTTTCCCCCCCCTCTCGCTTGCTTGCTAACTCCCCTGTGATTCTACTGTCTCTCCTATATGTTTTGGTAGTGAACAGAATGCTGTGGCCACGTTGTCGTCTATTTTCCACGCCAGGGATCGTGGAACAAACCGATATCATTATATGATTAGTTGTGTAGTTTATATTAGTTTAGTTTATTTAACAGAGGCCATGCACAACACAAGCGTTGGGCCAGAGTTAGCTATATAGCTAATTGTACAATACAAACAATACAATACAATACAAACAATTAAAAACATTATCATTACATAATTTACAAACATTACATCACATACTGTATAAAACATACAAAATATACATCACGTAGTCTCCATTTTGGAAAACAGTTGGAGACTATGTCATGTAATTATATTTTTTTATAGATTCCTCTGTCAAGAACAATTGCTAAAAATAAACGAACAAAGGTGGTGTATTGCGAAAACTGTTTATTTAAATGTAAAACAATCCTCTCTTTTGTGCACACAAGCCAATCTGACTTTGTGTAGTTCTAAAGTCGAGTATATTATCGTGTATCAAATTGAGTCCAAATTGGCATTGAACAGAAAACTGTATGTCGTGGCACCCTGATGATGATGATGATGATGATGATGATGATGATGATGATGATGATCATGGTGATCATGGTGATTAATAATATTAATATTATGATGCACGCGATGGTCCAATGCATCTCTTTGTGTGGCAGGCGATGTGTACAAGCTCCTGCTCCAGTACCACCACTCCGTGTGTAGAACCTGCCGGACCAGCCGTCCTGACGTCAGCCTCTACACCTTCATCTACCAGCATCTGGGCCCCTCCCCATCCCCCTCCCGCTCCCTGTCCCCCTTCCCCCCCCCACCACCACAGTCACCGGCCCCGGCCCACTAGGACGTACCCCTCCAGCCAGGCGACACGTCCCCGCTGGCTGTCTCTGAGGTCAGGTGACCCAGTGAGTCACCCCCACTTTAGCTCACGCCGCAACGGAACACAAAATACCCAGGACTTAATCACCCCCCCCCCCCCCCCATTTTCGCCTTGTAGTCTTTTTTTATTTTAATTTATTATTTTTTTTCCAGTGTTTAAAATTGATAGGATGATTATTTTTGTGCTTTAACTTTCTGAATCCATGGGATTAAATGACATTTTGTCGTAGCTTCAACCGCCCAAAATGAATCCCCCTGAAGCACTACAGCCATTCATAAGAGTCGCAGTTGGAAACGATGTGTTTGATTAGCTTTTCCGACAACTGGTGCCCAGCGAGTCATTTCTGTTGATGTCACTGCTGCTGCCACTGCTCGTGGACCGGTCTTCAATATGACGCACTTGTGATTTTAATGGGAAAGCAAAAGGTTGCCATCCATCTTCGGAGTTTGCGTTGCCTTATTTTTTTTTTTTTTTTTTTTGGTTCACACCCACAGATATCCTGTCTAATTGAATTGGCTGTCACAAATCAAGTTAGAGGGAAGAAATATAACTAGAATGGGTCGCGAGTCGCAGGCTGGGTGGACGGGCCTGATTTAGAAAAGCACTTCTGAGGGGAAAATGTTCCTTGTTGCTCTTTTAGTGCAAAATGTGTTGGCAATAATGCTTTAGTACGGGTCTGGTGTATATATGACACATTCTTTTTAATTTATCTGTGCGCTATGGAATCGGCTTTTTAGCCCAGCCTTAAAAAGGACTTACTTTAATTTTACATTTCAACCATGTTGTGTAGTGAACATTTTCAAAAAAGGTTAACGTTTTAAAAATTGTTGTGTATCTCGGTCATTTCACTCAAAGCATTTTGCTTGAAGGTCGCATACATTTATAAAACAAAGCCTTAAATAAAAATCAGTTTTACATGAATGCTTTTTGTCTTTTTATCTTCTTTCCTGATATTAGGTCATTTAATATCTCGATAACTATTTATAGATCACGATATAGCATGTTTTCTGGTAATACCAAAAATAGTCTATATAAAATAACCACACGGTAAAGCCTATTTTTGTATACTGTATACTGTGAATGAAATGAGTATTTTCTCTTTTTTTTCATCACTTTACTGTAGCCTTTAAAACCAGGAAAAGACCACTTATGCCATATCCAAAATGCAAGACGATATATTGCAGAGCTCTAACGCGAGGTGTCTATTTGACTGCATAAGTCCAATATGACGTATGGGCAGCAGGGTTATCCTGCGTGTTTCGTGGTGTGGGAGGAAACCCACATGAACACGGGGAGAACATACAAACTCCACACAGAAAGGCCCCCTGGGGTCCGAACCCAGGACCTTCTTGCTGTGCGGCAGCATTGCTAACCACTGTGCCACCGTGTCACCCGTGTGCGCGTCCCCACCACGCCTCGCCACTCATCTCCACCCCTCGCCATCTCGTCGCCCTTTCACCCAGTGGTTTAATAAGGTCATACCTTTAATATCACCTGTACATGACACCTCATTAAGTCAAGACTAGTGCAGGACGGCCAATCCCGGGCAAGACTCAGACGGTGGGACGTCTCCGCCTGTTGAGAGCACACTCTCGTCTTCATTAGCATAAAGTGGTTAAGCGCTTACAGTCTCACTTTTTGGCAACCTGTTCTCATGCTTTAATGGTTTCCCAGTCAATGTATGGGCCATTATGTTTTTAAATGTATTTTAAATGTATTTTATTTGCACATATGGCCCGTGTGCGTAAATACACACTACTCAGTGTCAGGATAGTCTTTTTGGAGAATGTAAATCATATAGTAAAAGTCATGTTTGCCAGATGGGTATCTTGTGAGTGGGTAATGGTAACAAAGCAGAAGACATGACAATGACACATAAAAAAGCAGTAGAAGTCGAAGAGAAAAAGTAACAAAATAAAGGAATAATAATAATAGGGTAACACTTTACAATAAGGTATGCAAAACGCGGGGGTAGTTACTGAGGAACGAATGAGTAACAAATGATGAACGACCAGGGCCCTAACTGGAACCCTAACAGGGCCCTAAGTGACAGTTACTCAGTAACGAATACAGTAGTCCCCTTGTCTGTTTACCAGTAATTCCTCAGTAGTTACTGAGTAACTGTCACTTAGGGCCCTGTTAGGGCCCCAGTTAGGGCCCTGGTTGTTCATCATTTGTTACTCAGTAACGAATACAGTAGTCCCCTAGTCTGTTTACCAGTAATTCCTCAGTAGTTACTGAGTAACTGTCACTTAGGGCCCTGTTAGGGCCCCGTTAGGGCCCCAGTTAGGGCCCTGGTCGTTCATCATTCGTTACTCATTCATTCCTCAGTAAACTACCCGCGTTTTGCGTACCTTATTGTAAAGTGTTACCAATAATAGGAAGGAGGTTGGACAGAGCTCATACATAGTTCGACAACTAGTATAGCCGACACTCTGTATATTGATATCTATTTATTTGAGGGTTTTATTCTTAGTCAATAGAAGTAAGGTGACATGCTATTCCTAGTTACTTATCCATTTATTCCATTCCATTTATTTTATGTGTATGAACGATTTGCTCATCCCTGAACCTGGTCTGTGTGACATGTTCTCTTGACATTCAAGCTCTGGCAATATTTAGCTCTACAATGACTCGACTTTCCCCCAGTGAGCACAGTATTGAATGGAAACCGGGGCCGCACACGTAAATGAGTGAGATGCAGGCTTCTCATTGGCTTGCTCCTGTCAATATGGAGTCACTCTATGGGGCTAAACTAAACCGCGGGGTGGGGGGGGGGATGGGGGTCGCTCTTTGTAGCATGCTGATTTCAAAACAGCCTTTGGTGGCTGTCCCACTCCCACCGTGGGATGCCCATGGGTCACCCAACAGGGTTGTCTCCCTAGGGTGCTGCTGATCCTGTATGTGATCTGACCTTTCAGGTCCCAGGAACAGAAGCCAGAGTGTGATACGTCTCCATCAATGACGAGATATTCAACATTGTTAGGGTAGTGCTTTTTGCTCGCTAATTAAATGGGCTGTTGCTGTAACTATTTGGAAATCCTTTCCTATGACTCCAGTCTCTGTTGACTTTTGTAATTCTTTTAGCATTTTTGTTCACATTTTTTTAATTGTGTGTCCTACTGTGTGGTGCTAGAAGAGATGTGGCCAAGAGACCCTTGCTACTCATCCTAATCTCAGTATAATTTAGTGTATCGTAATGAGATGTCCCATAGTGATTGTATGAATAAGGTGATGTTTAGACACTCCAGTCACATGCTGATATCTGATTTGAATGCACCAAATGCGGGATTCTATTTATATGCGTTATAACCAGTTTTTTTACGACGCCATGTTTTTCTCTTTTGTGATACCACTGCATAAATCATGCAGGGCAGAGAATGCCTCCTGAACAATCGCAAAGCAGTTTATTATCAAGCTTTCTTTGAAGTTGGCATTAGCTGGTAATTCATTCCTTTTCTTTCTGCGGAGCCATTATCCCAAAAGGTCAGTCCCGATATTTGAGAAATGGTTTTTCAACTGGCACACGTAAGTAACAATTCATTTTCATCCCATTGGTGTTGGTATTTGCATACTATTTTAGTTTATTAGTGGTTAGTCTCTGTAGTACCTGAATGAGATATGTGGTGTTGTCTTAGCCCATTATTAAACACGTGGACCTATTCAATTTTCAAGTTTCATGAAACCCTGAGATTTTCCTGTGTGTGTATTGAGCTTAACGTCATAGGATCTACATAAATATATAAATATCTTAACTTTTTTTTTGTTTTACTATGTGCAAATATTCTTAGTTTTTCCAATATACAGTGAACTGGCAAATATCATCGATGTACATGCATCAATAGAAATGATAATTAATCAAGTATTGCTTTGCACTCTCAAGCGTCCCCTCATTAACACAATCCTGTTATCGCTCATTTGAAAATTAACAAGATTTTAGGCGAAGAAGTAACTTAATCGCAAATCCACATACTATTTGAGCTCACTCTAATTTCCACGAAAAAAAAAAAATATTGCCAACCGTTGTTAAATTCATGTTCAAATTCAACATTTTGGATGCAAGGGAAGTGCATTTAGTTTACATTTACATCTACATACATTTAGGGTATTTAGCAGACGCTTTTGTCCAAAGCGACTTACAATTACAAGTACATTTGTCAGAAGAAGTGAAACAATATATCGCTGTCGGTACAGTAAGGATGTCAATAGAACACGTTTCAAGCACTCATAATTTCTAGGTTAACCTATTCCTCGTATACAACAAAGATAGCTAGGGTATGATGCTACACGAAGTACTATTTTTAAGTGCCAGGACGTAAGAACATACAATAAGTGAGAAAGGAGGCTATGCAGAGTCCAGGTGAACTCTGAACAAGTGAGTCTTAAGTCTCTTGTGAAAGCTGGTGAGCGATGCTAAAACAGAGAAGAGTTGTGACTTTGCTGTGCAACCTTTGCTTGCTTTTGGCGGGTACCAGCCGGCTAGCTGAGGTATTTGAGCAAAGCACTCAAGCAGGGGAGTGGATTCTGAACAATGCTTGGAGGTAGGTCGGGCCGTTCCATTGACAGCCTTGTAGGTCAGTACCATTGTCTTGAATCTGATGCGAGCTGCTACAGGGAGCAGGGGAGGTCGCGGAAGAGTGGGGTCACATGGGAGAACTTTAGCAGATTGAACACGAGTTGTGCTGCCACATTCTTGATACGCTGCAGAGGTTTGATCGTGGAGGCAGGGAGACCAGCCAGGAGCGAGTTGCAGTAGTCAAGGTGGGAGATGAGGAGCGCTTGAACCAAGAGCTGTGCTGCTGCCCTCGTGAGGAAGGGCCGGATCCTGCAGCATATGCATGCCATGCAGCATAGCTGATTGTCCAGTACCACGCCGAAGTTCCTTGCAGTTGGTCAAGAACGTACCGCAATGTCCTCGACAGTGACCAGTAAGTCCATGTGAGGGCAGTATTTCCCTGGCACAAAGAGGAGCTCAGTCTTGTCAAGGTTAAGCTTCAGGTGATGCGCAGTCGTCCAATTGCTGATGTCTGCCGGACATTCTGAGATGCGTGTTGCAATCAGGCTGTCAGAGGAGAGGAAAGAGAGGAATAGATGAGTGTCATCCACATAGCAGTGATAGCAGAAACTGTGTGATGTGATTACAGAGCCTAGGGATCTAGTATATAGGGAGAACAGAAGTTGTCCTAGTACTGAGCCTTGAGGGACACCAGTGTCAAGAGAGCAGGGTTTGGACAAGGAGCCATTCCATGTGACCTGATAAGTGCGATTCGTCAGGTAGGATGTGAATCAGGATAGCGCAGAGTCAGTGTTCCCGAGTTCTACGAGAGTGGCGAGGAGGATCTGGTGGTTCACGGTGTCGAAAACGCCACAGACAGGTTGAGGAGAATGAGAACCGATAAGAGGGACGAGGCCCTGGCGGCACGGAGTGACTCCGTCTCTACTGTGCAGTCTTGAAGCCTGACTGCTGGGGGACAAGCAGGTTGTTTTGTGAAAGATAGGAGGACAGTTGATTAGAGATGGCACGTTCCAGAGTTTTAGAAAGGAATGAAAGAAGAGATACTGGTCTGTAGTTCGAGATGTCAGGGTAGGTTTCTTAAGGAGCGGCTTGACTCTAGCAGTCTTAAAGGATGCTGGAATAAGGCCTGAAGTGAGGGAGGAGTTGATGAGGGTGGTGATGAACGGCAGTATGTCGCTCGAGATGGCTTGGAGAAGGGAGGAGGGGACCGGGACAGGTGGTGGCATTGTTAGACGTAACTAGTCTGTAGACATATTCAGAGGAGAGAGGGGTAAAGTGGGTAAGGCCAAAAGAGGTGGGAGTAGGGGGAGGGAGAATAGCGGCAGGGGTAAAAGAGGAGCTGAAGTCCTTTAACTTCTTAGTAAAGTAGGTTACAAAGTCATATCATCAGCTGTGAGGGAGGAAGGGAGGGGAGGGGAGGGGAGGGGAGGGGAGAGAACATAGATCCATTTAGATCCATGTCTCTCGCAATGCATTGTGGGTTTGTTTTTCAATCCTGGGTTATTGGCCATATCTCAAGGTACATACTGTTGTAATGTTGTACCCGTGCTCATATTGTTGTGTCCTTAGATCATACAGTGTGGCTTTAAACTACACACATCCCTAAAGGTTTCCACTTCCCCTCATGTGTGCTGTGACTATGGTCGCTAGGGTATCTTCATTATTCTGTGCTTTGAGTCTGTGGATGTTGAGATGGTTCCTTGTCTTGGGGCAGTTCCTCCGATGTGGCTAAAATATGCTTGTCTTTTATTTTTTCCTGTCAAATAGCCCAGAGTCAGAAAAGCACAAGATGGTGGGTGTTGGAAGAGGAGGCGGAGGAGTGGATATACGAGTGTAACGCCATTCTTTATCCCTGACAGGCCTCAGTGGCCATCTTTAGTTCAAGTGTTCCCTTCCGCAATTGATCTGAAAGGAAAAATCAATTTTTATGCTATTGGTGCACCTTTTAACCAAACTGACTGGCCGCTCCAAGAGGTCAAGGATTGCGTGAGTGAAGTATTTTTTTCTTTTTAGACTAGAAATCAGATTGCCAATCCATCACTAGGCAGTCGTGTGATGTGTACCAAGGCAGGTTGAATGAAATATGGAGCGCAGAGTTTTATTTATTACTTTTTATTACTTTTTATTACGTTTTATTTACTGCCTTTTGTCTTTTAAGATACTGGACGTGTAATCCATAGGGACTGGCGGAATAGCCTGATTATCACTGGCATTAACATGGCTGTAGGTTTACACATAATGTAAAAAATAAAAAACCCTTAAAGGGGTAACACATGGAATAGGCCAGTGGTTCCTTGTCTTGTTTACAAGTTGGCATCATTATAAATAAATAAGTTGTTTATTACGTGTATGTCACTCTATTTGCCAATACTTACAATAAAAGCTGAATGGGCTATTTATATTTGACACTTAGCTACACATACAATCATTATTGTTATTATCTTAATAGATTTATCACAAGGCAATTCAATTGGCAGTTTTTGATAACCATTAACACATGCAAATTATAACCATTAACATTTATTCTTGCACGTTGGTTGAATTTCCACCGTACATAATGATACAGAAGTCAGCTGCAGCGAGCAAAACTGGTTAAGAGACACCAGTGTGTATGGCTAAATTATCTTCATGGTTCGTCTGAGTTGATTTGAAGACACCTCAGCCGGTTAATTGCATACTTGTTGCTGCATCCTGGAGATCCGTATGCCATCTGTCCTCACAAGGCCAACCTCCACGAGAAATAAATAGTTTTTCCTCTTCATCTGGCAGACGTTTCACAGTATGACAGCAGACTTATTATACACACAGAATATGGAACACAATCATTCTATATTTCAAGATGTCTACCCTCCTGTTGTCCCGGGATTTACCCATATTTTACCCTTCTTTTCCACTGTCACTTACTTAAGGTAAGAACTAGTTAACCTGATCTTTGTTGCACAGATTTTAAAGCAAGTGGTTGTTAAGTGGTTATTTTAAGATTCACTTTGTGTACCCTTGTCTAAATGTATGGCACGGAGCGGGGTGCCGGAAATGTTTCCTTATTTTCAAATCCCAATGTTGACAGTTATACCACAAGAGCATGTCAGTCCAACCGAGGTTCCACAGGGCTCCATAGTAGAGACCTGCTTGTTCACCTGCATGGCCGTCGCCTGATGATCTTTTCCATGTTGAATCGTTGGCTCGCGTTACTAATTCAGATAGATCCTCGTCTCCACAGGGTTCACAGCTGCCCGGGACAGATGTCTCCACACACATTTTTCAAAGCAGACAATTTTGCCAGGTTTTCGGGCCTTGATCATGTCTGAATATGATTATGCTCCAACACATGGCAGGGGCTTGTTGATTAGGGCGGGGAAAAAATACCTGAAGTGCAGCAGCAGTACTTTTCAAACTTAGACCTTACCTTTTAAGAACAGAGAAAACTTAAACTGACTACTAGTACTACTACTTGTACAAGTGCTTGTTGTCACAATAAGACGTGGCCTTAATGGCGCCATAGGCGACCTTTTTGTGAGTAGGCTCTGACTTCGGGGGGCAGGGGGGGGGGATATGGAGTCAGGGCGGGGATGTCTTCACCAAAGGGCTATGATGTGCAGCAGGTTGACGTGTGTGTGTGTGTATATGTATGTGCGTGTGTTTGTGTGTATATACACACGTGTATGTGTGTGTGTGTGTGTGTGTGTACACGTGCGGTGTGTGTGTTTCTCGGGGACTTATCAGAGCAGCGTTGGCAGAGTGGGACCCCCAGGTTCTCCCATGAGCTCGGCTCATTACGGAGCTGTCACCCAGAGAGTGTCGCCGGCTGGCAGCCCACTCCTGCTACGCTTACCCCCCACCCCACCTACCCAACACCCTCCCACCACCCCTGATCTCACCCCGCTCTCCCTCCTCCCCCTTGCATCTCCCACTTCACTCCCCTCCCTCCAGTGGAAGCCTACGCGTTTTTAGCAGCTACAAGTGGTGACTGTGGTGTTTGTCGTAAACAGTATTTTGCGTGTCATTGTTATTAGTGTTAGTAGAATCGCCCGGAGCCTGACGTCCATCTCTAACCAATGCGGAGAAAATGTCAGGTGAAGCAACTTATAAACAAATAAATGAATTAATAAATACCAAAAACACAGATCTAATTGATGACATCACAGATGTTAATTGGTCGAGGTTATTTATGCACACATTTAAAATGCTTTCAGCAAAATTAATTTGACTATTTGACCACAATAGTCCAAGTACCTGTTACTTTGTTCAATGACAATAAAGTTGAATCTAATCTAATCTAATCTAAACAATGTTCTACTGTTGAGCTAGAATCATACATTTCATTGCATTGTTTTAATAGAATTTTAGTATAATAGAATTTAATATAATCCTTTCCTTTTGTTTTTATTCAATCGTTATTTAACCAGGAGAGTCCCATTGAAATTAAGAATCTCTTTTCAAAGGAGACCTGGCCAAGACAGGCAGCAAAACATGTTACAGTCACAGACAGAAAACACAAAGGAAACAATACAAAAAACTAAAAAAAAACAAGCATAGCAAACACATATTTTTCTGAGTCAGTTTTGTAGCCAGGTAAATAAAAAACATTGACATCTTAAGAACTCTGCCTCTAGTTCTGTCTGTGGTGTGACTCTGAACTATCCTGGCTGGTTTTTCCCTCTTCTCTCTTCTTATCTCTTGACAAGTTCACTCCCAGTGACCAGAAAAGGGCCATCCCTCAGTGCTGTCTCAGGGTCCATATACTAGACTCCATATACAACGACAGGCTTATCTCCACCACGACACACACACACACACACACACACATACACCCAGGATGATGTCATCGCCCCAATGCCAAACCACAGCCCTCACACTGACAAACCGTTGGGCTGTAGGAGGGGAGGAGAGGAAGTGGCAAGTGGTAATCTGGGATCCAGCAGTCCTACTATGTTATAGCAGAACTGCTGGGGGGAGACGGCACAGAGCCTGGACCAGAAACCAACAACTGCAAGGGGCGGAGTTACGCCTTGTTTCCTGTTTCATTACAGAGATATTCTACAGAAGAAAACTGACTTGCACAAAGCTTTCAGAAGGGGATTTTAATATGTTTATTTCTACAGTGGCCAGTCCACATGGGGTTGATTTGAAACCTTTACAGACACTTTTTTTAAAAATAGTTTACCAGTGCAGTTTCTGTTCGCCAATTACGCACTTACAGTCGCCATCAGTCTTTAGATATTAATTTTAAGTCTGATTTGTGGGACTAGGTGGAGGGGGACTGTGAGAGAAAGGGAGGGAAGGAAGTAAGAGGAAGGAAGTAACAGGAAGGAAGGAACGGAATGAAAGAAAGAAAGAAAGAAAGAAAGAAAGAAAGAAAGAAAGAAAGAAAGAAAGAAAGAAAGAAAGAAAGAAAGAAAGAAAGAAAGAAAGAAAGAAAGAAAGAAAGGAGAAGGAAAGAAAACGAACAAGCCAATACCCTGTCTACTTCCTCCCAGTTTGTCTACACGTCTTTAACAAATCGACCCTCTTTGTTACGCCACCGCTGTTCAATTACCCAAGCGCTCATAAAAGGCCCATCACCCCGGCCCTGGGGAGGGATAGGAGCTGTGCTCACCGCAGTAACCGGGTGATTTAGAAGGCGCTCCTCCACTGTGGTGTCGATGATGCAGTCTCTCTCTCACCAGCCAGCGCCCGGGTCCCCGGCCCCCAGCCGCTCCTTAAGCAGATCTATTACCTTAACGGCCCTCGTGTCGCTCCTCTCCATCCTGCACTGCTTATCTGCCTTCATCGCTCCCTGGGAGTAAACACACTCAACCACTGCCCAAGAGGAAGAGTTGTTCCTGTGTAAATGTTTTAAAAAGTTCATATTTTATATATCTGTCGTAAGGTAAAACAAATGTTATGTCACATTTTGTGATTTAATTTTGAATATTTTTTATTTTATTTTATTTAATATTGCCACAAAGTAGCATTTTTAAAAGCTTTATAAATTCATGAGATGAATCAACTGTGCTAACATTTAGAAACGTTTTATAGATTTCTAATAACTTGAATGACTCAAAGTATTTTCTTCTCTTTTTATCTTCACGTGTATCTTACATGTACAGACCAACAATCTCATTCAGTAAAAAAAGCTATATGTTAATGTCATGGAAAACATGATATACCTCACGTTGGTAGCATATAGGCAAAGTTGATCTCAATGTAATTATACCAAATAGTTAATAGGTCTCGAGCAACATCTCCCGGCTCAGAAAACTGAAAACAGTAAACTTCCTGTGTAAGCCCGATATATAAAAGCAACACAAACCATAGACATTCAATGTCTAAGTTTACCTTTCATTCATTTTTGTATTTAATTGTTTATTGAATATTTTCCTCACTGAAAACAGTGGCAAGAAACACAACTGCAGCAGATCTTATGTCCATGTGTGTGTGTGTGTGTGTGTGTGTTTGCGTGCCGTGCCGGGCCCACACTCTGTCTCTCTCCTCTATCTCCCTCTCTCTATGTTTCTCTTCTCCTCTCTCTCTCTCTCTCTGTTTCTCTCTTTTTCTCTCTCTCTCGTTAGCGACCCCCCCCCCCCCCCCCCCCCCCCACGGGAAGGCATCACTATGACAAGTGTTCGCCAGGGAGCACAATGAAACTCTCTTCTCTCCTCTTCCTCTTCACGCCTCTCCCTCCCTCCTCTTCCTCTCCCTCTCTCCTCCTCCAACCCCCCCCCCCCCCCCAGCTCACATCTGGCATCTGGCCTGGCAGCAGAACAAATCTCTGTTTGGCTCTGTTTGAAGAAAAAAAACAACCCTGCTTGGTCATACAGCACATACGTCTCAACACAATGTATGAACTACATGCATAGTTTGCATTATTGTTCATGCACTGGAACTCATTCATTCTTATTTATCCCGACGGCGATATGCGGTCGCTGGGTCGCGTGTCGAATGTTTTCACTTAACTTGTCATTCTCTACGCGGGACGTCCTTCAAAGCTCGTGGCCTCGTGGCACGTCTATGTTTTCTTGTTATGTTTTATCGTTATGCAGCCTTACCCACAAGGCCTGTGTGATGAGGAGGAGAGTGCGCTACACTCTTACATACATTTCCTTGACTCGACCCCCCGCCCCCATCCACCCACCACCTCCTGTCTTCTCAGATTCATGTTATGTTTGGCAATCGTGTAAAATGGCTCTCGGAGTTGCTGTTGTGTTGCGCCGGTCTAGACGGTGGAGACTGGCCTGCCCAGTTTGTTACTGGGATGTTGAGTAGAGCATTCAAGCGCTTGTCGCTTCTTGGAAACACTTTTTGTGGACGGGCCAACTCTGGTTTGGACAACGGCGGCACAAGCGGTGACTCCAACCCTTTGTAGCATTTCTTGCTCTTGACTTTTCCTCACGGCAGTCCTTTTGTGTCGTCATTCATTCTCATATTTCCTGGTCATTCTTGGTCTCGTTTAAGATGCCGTTTTTCTTCAGGGCCAGCATTCCCGCTAGTCAGGCACACAGAGCGCTACCCTGCCTGCACTGCTTCAATTAGGGTCTGCTCCCCCCTGATGGGCAGCCTGAATGCCACAGCAGCACCCATCAGAGGACCAAGGAATAAATCACTCTCTGGTGCTAGGCCACAGGCAGCCTGCGCGCGGCACCACCTCCACTATCACCACCAAGAGCCATTTCACCACCCCCACCATCATAACCAAGAGCCATTTCACCACCACCACCACCACCATAACCGAGAGCCATTTCACCACCACCACCACCACCACCATAACCGAGAGCCATTTCACCACCATCACCACCACCACCATAACCGAGAGCCATTTCACCACCATCACCACCACCATAACCAAGAGCCATTTCACCACCACCACCACCACCACCACCATAACCGAGAGCCATTTCACCACCACCACCACCACCGAGAGCCATTTCACCACCATCACCACCACCACCACCACCATAACCGAGAGCCATTTCACCACCACCACCATAACCGAGAGCCATTTCACCACCATCACCACCACCATAACCGAGAGCCATTTCACCAGCACCACTACCCCTTAAGATTTACACTGCACTCCTCCACCACGCAGGCCTGGCGATGTGAAATCCAACACACCACAAGTCATCTTCCAATTGCTTATCGATCCCCCCCAAACCTGCCCTCCTCCACCAATCACAAGAGATGAATCACACGTTGCCAAACGCCGTTTAGACTCCACATTTACAGTATAGTGGGGATGGATCGGAGGATGGAGGATGGAGGAAGGAGGAAGCACGCCTGTGTGAGTGGTAATAAGAGGAGGAAAAAAAAAGAAAAAGGAAAAAAGAGAAATTAGACTCGGAGCGAGTGGAGATGGGTAGGTGCCTTCTCGTCCCCCCTCATTAAAACACATCAAAACAGTGGAGGAGACGGAGGCTGTCGCAGCTGTACGCAATTACTGCGCGTTTTTTCACCGCAACGCAAACCTCATTTTTTTCTTCTTCATTTTTTCGTTTCATTTGCGGAGCCGCGATGAAACAGATGTTTATTGATGAGCGGAGAATAACAGCAGCAAAGTGCCTATGAGTATTAATATGTTACTTCGGGCAATTAATATAGAAAAAAGCTCCACTTGTAGATACGCAGACTTCATCCTATATCGTATCTTTCGTCTATCATCTCATATAATGGTCCTCAACTTTAATGAATGCTCTGCTATCGCACGTCCACATGAATAGTCACCAATTGATTTCAGCTGTCACTTGAAGCGACGGCTGTTTATTTTTAGATATCGGTATTTTAAAGCAGGCAAAGTGTGCCGTCATATCAATCCGTTTTTTATTTTTTTATTTTAATCTAATATAACTGTTTGTTTTTTTTGTATTCGAAAATGTTTTAAGGGACAGCCCCCCCCCCCCCAGCCCTGTGCTCTGGGTAGGTCTATAAACCACCATATTGCAAGCTTTTCGTTAATGGGCCACCGCTTCTCGGCCAATTAGCCCCCAAGATGGCGTGTAAAGTGGGACTTCTTCCCTGGGAGCACTTCTCTCACAAATGCCAGAAGGGTCATTACGGAGACCAGACGGCCGCGGGCCTGGGCCTTAATTGAAAGATTTTAAGAATGGCGCTGAACTGAAGAATGGGATAACTTTTTTTTTTCCTTCTTCTTTTGAATTTCCTTTCAAATGTCAGCATTTCAGTACCTGGAAATCCTGACAGCAGAGATGTATTTTTTTTTTCATCCTTTTTTTTTTTGAGGAAAAATGTCATGCTCAATTTCGGTTTCAAAGAGGGCTGCCTCATCACTGCATGGTTCCTTCCCTTGGTTCCTTAACATCAACACATATATAATAATAATAATAATAATAATAATAATAATAATAATAATAATAATATATTTACTCTGTGGAAGACCTCACTGGCTTCACTGAGACTAATTGGCTACAGAACCACTTCGGACGCTTATGTCGTAGGCCTACCTGTCACTTTGTTATGCATCAGATGATGTTCAATTAGCGATGATGAGTGGGAAGTAGCCTACTTTGCATGCGTGTACACTGGAGCCGCTGTGTGTGACACTACCCCCAGCTGCATTATGGGATGGGTTGATATCCAAATGGTCGTTAACGAACTCATTTGAACAGTTTTATAATGTAGGCTATTAACATCCTTGATATGATCAGAATAGACCCTGATCTACCGACCAGGCTGAAATCGACCCCGTTTTTTTTGTTTTACCTGATGTGTGTTTCCTATTAGTATCGTATAGCATTGCGAAGATTGTCTTTTATTCTCCCATCATGCGGTAGGGCTACCGGCGCCGGCAGGTGTGCCTCTGTCCCCGCCCGCCACGTGTTATGTTCCCGCCGCCAGGTGGCCTCCCGCCATCGATCGCAGGTGCCAGGGCTTGTCAGCCGCTGCTCCTCAGGCACCCCCCCCCCCCAACCCCATCCCCATCCCCTCCCATCCCCACCCCCCCTCCTCCCATCCCATCCCTCCTCCCAACCCCCCCACCCTCCCATCCCCATCCCTCCTCCCATCCCCCATCCCCATCCCTCCTCCCAACCCCCCCCCCTCCTCCCATCCCCATCCCTCCCTCCATCCCATCCCTCCTCCCATCCCCATCCCTCCTCCCATCCCTCCTCCACTGTTAGACTGTGAAAAGTTTGGCAGGATTTTAGTCTTCCACAAATAGGTTTACAAATGGTTCAGGTGCTGGCAGCAGAGGTTGCGCTACAGTGCCCAGCAGCAGCCTAGAGGGGAGCTCAGGTTTTGGGGGGGGGGGGGGGGGGGGGGTACACATGTGAGACCCACTGGCCCCGGGTCCAGTGGGGAGTTGAGTTTGGGTCTGTCCCTCAAGATGTCCTCAAACCAACGGAGACAAACGAGGACCATCTGTGGTGTCCATTCCAGACAGCCTCGGGAGAATTAGGTTGGCTGTTCCTCTGTTGTGCATCATGGCACGGGTGTTTGCCATTTGTGCTTTTGACACTATAATATTGAACAGTTTTAGTTATTTTGGGTAGTTAATTAGTCACAAGGAAATTGGTTGATCTGTTGGTGTCTTATAAACCATGTTATCTCTCTGCTTCTCCAACATTATAGTTATTCTTTTAGGTATTGATAAAATGAGGTATCTTACTTCCAGTATTACTTGCCATACTGAACATCATGTTTATTTTATTTTGTATTTGTTGTATTTCTCTCTGAGTGCAACTAAATCTTGAATTACTAAAAATGTACTTAATTGTCTTTGGCCTTATGAGGATAACAGCAATAGGGTTTGCTAATAGCTATGATGGCACATGTATTAGATCATTATCTAATCTAAAATAATACAAATAATGTTTGCTGATTGTTTGGAAGCCATTTTATTTCATTTTGTTTGTTACGACAGGACATTACAACATGGAACTCATCAGACAAACGGATAAAATAAACAGCCAATAGAATTAGATGATCTAATAGATGTAGATACAAAATAATCTTTTAGCCTAAAAAATATATATATACTTTTTTTTCCTATTTTTCATCATGCCAAGCACATTGAGGACATTCACAACTACACAATGATTTTGATACAACACAGCTTCTCACTGGACGATGTTAACAAGAGGAAAATCTACTCACAACTACTACATTTTTATTTTGTATTATTATGCATCACACATAGAAGGTGAAGGACAACTTCACAAAGCATCACAGTATTTGAGATGACCATCTTCTCAGCAGTTACATTTCATCAGTTTCAATGATGATTGTTTTAGAAGATAACTACATCAGTCACATTTAAGGCAAGGCTGTTGAATCGTTCCCAATGTTTCCCCTATAATTTTTCCCTTTCCCTGTGTGTGTGTGTGTGTGTGTGTGTGTGTGTGTTTGTCTGTTTTTTTTTGTCTGTGTGTGAGATAGAGACAGAGAGGGTTTATGGTTGGTCCTAGATGTGTTTTACACTGACTTTCTAGTCGCCCAAAAACGTTCACATTACCGACATCTACATTAGGAAATGAAAGTGTTATCCGACCACGTGTGTCTTGCCACCTGCTTTTTTATGCTACAGACACAGGCTCAAATGCCTGTAATTGTAAACAGCCAGGAACAATACAACATGAACTGAGCTCTGGGCTCTGACCAAAGCAGCATGCATGTCATTCTATTGCACAGAGAATAATACAATCTAATGTTTTTAGCTGCATATCAAAAATACAAACAAACACAAATTCAATATCTCCACCTACCATGACATGCATGGATCTAATAGATTATTTTTGAATTGCACATATACCCTTATTATATCAGCTGTGTGATTATTACACACAATATCTACAGTAGAAAATTTAAATATATTTGTATTCTATCTCTAAGTGAAACACACTTGTGGAAAGCACCAGTAAAACGTAGACACAGTGGTTTGCCTCTCACAGTCCCCACTGTATTCTGAGTAAAAACCACTACTGTTCCTAA
Source organism: Merluccius polli (assembly GCA_030340625.1). Lineage (NCBI taxonomy): Eukaryota > Metazoa > Chordata > Actinopteri > Gadiformes > Merlucciidae > Merluccius > Merluccius polli. The sequence continues at coordinate 22,756 of JAOPHQ010003437.1, forward strand.
TGCACACTATTGCTTGGATTACAGGACATGGATTTAGAAAGAAACACATATAATATCATAATATATACCTCTGAGATTTGCGTAACTGACTCTACATTTATATATGATGTGTTATCTTTTCTGAACAATTATTTTCTAACTAAACTCATCAGTGGCCATTTGCAGACATGACCACCTCAAAGTTGACCACACCACCTCTCAGTCGGCCTCAGCCCAACTCTGGATATGTAGAAACTGTAACAGTAGAATAACAGCAACCATAACAGTCACATTTCATTGGATCCAGAAGCTACCTGTATCTAGCTCATACTAATACATTAGCCAACACCACAGAGTAGCACACTGCATGACGATATGCATAGGTACATATATATACTGTATATATATATTGCACTTGAGAGGCAGATCCCGGATATGGAATAGACAAACACACTTTAACACGTGTCACATACAGCGTACACACTGAGATAGCTGGGCTCATTCGCCATGGCTTTAGTTTCCTAATGGCAGCAGATGAGCAGTGGGGGCTCAGTCTGCCGGGCTTTGCCAGATCAGCCCACGGTCCATCCTAGATCCACCTAGGTCTACATAGGTCTACATTGGGGCTTTCACACTATAAAAAGAAGGGCTAGCACTGACCTTTTGCCGCTAGCTCCAGAAATAGCTTAAAACACGGTTCCGAATTAGCCAGTGTGAATACAAGATCAGGGCACTTAACTCTGGGCCAGCAGAAACATGTGAGAACATGGCCCAAGTAAGCCCTGGGCTATCCTAGGGCTAACGTTAGCCTAGCTGGGGCCAAGCAGTGAGCAGTGTGAAAGCCCCTATAGATCCACCTTGGTCTATATGGGTCTACTTAGGTCCACCTAGGTCTGAATGTGGACATGCCCAACATTTATACGATAAGACTATCAACTGAAGTTCCATTATACTGTTTTATGTACACATATATTACTTATTATATATATATATATATATATATATATATATATATATATATATATATATATATATATATATATATATATATATATATAATATATAAATATATATAATATAAATATATATTGTTAAGGCTTTGCATTTTCACTTTGAGGTTATGTGTTCAACACACATGATTGCACAGATAATACGCACACGACCACACTGGTGAGTCTAAAACTATGACTATGATTGCTGAGAAAAGTGGAGCCCGGCCAGGCCGTGGTCTACCTCTATATAGTCTCTCAGAACAGACGAGTGGCTTGCACCATGTTTTTAAATGCTCTAGCCTACACATCTGTACTTTTTGAGTATAGATGTTCACCACATTTTAAATAACCTGATTCCGGAAATCCAGAACCGGATCCAAGGTATTTCAATCAATCCAGTTCTGGATTTCTGGATCGAGTGACTTGAATTTGTGGCTACCTAAAGAACAGACGTGTAGGCTGGAGCCTTTTTTTAAAATTGGGTCTGTCTTGAGAAACTGCTCTCATTATGGCTCATTTCCCTGAAGCTTTGCACACCTGGCCGGTAGCCTGGCTGCGACCAGACGCCTTGGACACCGTGGGAGTGGCAGTGGGGGCAGTAGGGGTGGTGGAAGCGGCAGCAGCAGCAGCAATTCTATTGCATAGATCCCTGATCTCCAACAGACCCTCCTCCAGGGCCTTGGTGAACACCGCCGAGCACGTCTCGGTGCTCTGCCGGAAGCTGGACACGCAGAAGATGATGTGATTGGGCCTGTGGGTTGTAGCAGGCCCCGTAGCCGTTGGGCACCACTGGACCATAGCAGCAGAACATCTCCATCACGGTGGAGACCTGGGAGGGAACGTTGGGAGGCCACAGCATGCGTTAGGTTCATGGAACGGGGGGATGAACTAAGTACCCTAACCAGGACCAAACCAGCCTCTAGAAACACAGAGACCCCAAGAGGCCGTCGGAAGCCACAGCATATGTGTTCATAGAATGTGTCCTCTGGGTATGACCAGAACTTTAACCAGAAGCTAAAAAAATATAAAGCAGTCACAAGACCTGGGGCCGTATTCACAAAGCATTTTATCTTACCGCTAGGAGTGCTCCTAACTCGCGCTAAAACATTTTACGTAGGAGTTTTTTCTTAAAAGTTATTCACAAAGCTGCTGAGACCTACTCATACTAAGGATAAATCACTAAGAGTGAACTAAGAGTGACGCGCCGTTGCTATGGATTACGTCGATTCTCGTGCACGAGTTTGGAAGCGGTCAGTAGGTGATTGGTTGTTCAGAGCAGGCGGTCTCTGTGAAAACGAGCCCACTAAATCACCGAAGAACAAGGAAGTAGCCTCGGCTAGACATCCCTATCAAATAGTTATGGACAGTGCAGTTAGCAGAATACACGCATGATGACAAGTTTGTGCAGACCACGATAATGACGTTGTAGCCTATATGCACGTTAAAGAGAGAGAGATAAACAATAAAAACAATAAAAAATAGGCTACGTAAATTGCATTAATTCAAGGAGGCAATTAAAAGCACCCTGCAAACTATTATTCAATGAGCATATCTCCACTATTCAACACTTTTAATAGCCCATACCGGTTGTGGAGAATGGCGCATACAGTGATCACTGTGATCACATCCTCTCTCCACAAGATTTCGTGTATTTTTGTGTGCCCTAACATATATGGAGGAACACAGCAAACAATAATAAATATGGATTCAACAAATAAAAGGCGACAAAGAGCTAATACGATGTTTTTTACGCATAGGACTAATCGTAATCTGCGTAATCACTTGCATGTTATACTTTAACTGTGCTCCCGGTTGTGGACTGAGATAGGGTGTCAAGACGTCTTGCAGGGACAGCCACTGTCACCCAGCAAGACACCCAACTGGTACCTCACTCCTCAGACCGCTCCCCATTAAAATACGCGGATCATGGGTAGACCCAGGCCACTTCGCAACATCAAGAATGTTAAAAGTTGCATCAAAAGCAATCTGCGTGTTGATGGAATGTAGGCTACTTTCTTTCTATTGACGAACACGTCCTCATCTTTTGATGGCGCAATTATTTGTATGTGCGTCCCGTCAACAGCACCGACCACACCGGCCATACCTGCAATTGCCATGAAGTTGGCTTTGATCCTGTGTAGTTGTTGATTGTCCAAAGGAAACCGGATAAACTGTTGGATGATATTAATGGTATTATTTCAGCCTTAACCAACTTTGAACTGAGCTCTGTCAGCTCTTCTAGCCTGTATGTAAATATATGATCATTGTGGAATTGTGTGTGTGTGTGTGTGTGTGTGTGTGTATATTTACCTATATGTAGGCTACATTTATATATATATATATATATATATATATATATATATATATATATATATATATATATATATATATATATATATATGTGTGTGTGTGTGTGTGTGTGTGTGTGTGTGTGTGTATTTTTTATTCTATTTTTATTATTTTATTATTATTGTGTTGTGTTGGTGTTATGGACCTTTCATGAGATGTGTCCTTAATAAAGTTTGAATTTAATTGAATTGATATGTGGTCTACAGAGCGCGTTGATGGTTCGGTTTATGGCTGACTGATGGTTGCGATATTGCTAAATCGTCGGCATTGCAAACTTGCATTTTCCCTGTTGCTAAATATCGTAGTGTTGCCAAACATTTTATTTCCTAATCGAGTTATTCCTGTTAGTCGGGGATGTTATTGCATCCCGCACTAATTCCACAACAAGTTTTATACCCTCACGATTTAGCCTATATCTCTTGATCAATTCACAGTCTTCCATTGTCTCCAAAACATTTCGTCTCGCAGTCATTTTCCGATTCTTTGTGAATAGGTCTTAGTGAGTTAGGATCCTCTCGAGGACTTTTAAGCTCTCCTAGACTTAGGTGCTACTTTTAGGCCTAAGATCCTTTGTGAATTGCTCTTAGTGAAAAAAATTAGGAGTCCTAAATTTAAGACTGACACGCCCATTATTTTTAGGAGTTTCTCCTAAATTCGCCAGTTAGGAGCTACTTTTAGCGCTAAGATCCTTTGTGAATACGGCCCCTGGTGATTTGTATTACTCTTACCCAGCACACCAGTAGTAGTGGTACTTTTTTAGATTGTGCAGGGTGCCAATACCTTGCAACATAGCTCTTATGAGCATAAAAATACTTTTCTTAGAATGAATTGTAAAATGACATCACCCTGAGGACAACTGGGGTCCGTTTCACAAAGCAGGTTTAGTGAAAACCCTGCGTTTATTAACCCTGAACTGAGGGAAACTCTGCGATTTCCGTTTCACAAAGGGAGATAACTCAAACCAGAGAAAGAGGGGCAACTCTAACCTGTTTCACAGAGAGAGGTAACTTACGCTCTCGGTCAGTTACCGTAGTAACAGACAATATGAACCTAACCTGGTCGGGACCAGGTTTTACTCAATGGATCAATGTGTCTCCGCCCTCTTTCAGCCACACAAGCCATTTGATTTCCTCATTCATTCAGTCAGCGAGTTTTGGCGTAGCCGTCTGTCAAAAATCATTTAACAAAATCAGAGTCAGTGCTATTTCAGAAGTCCATTAGGCAGTAGGAGGTGACTTTTTCACGAACATGTCCTTTTGACCAGCGCTCGAAGTGGAAAAAAATAAGTGCCGGTACTCCCTTACTCACATATATATATATATATATATATATATATATATATATATATATATATATATATATATATATATATATATATATATATATATATAAGCGCTTTGGGTGTCTTGAAAAGCGCTATATAAATGCAATTAATTATTATTATATAATTATTATTTACTGCGCAGAGAATTAAATATTCATCGGGAGAGGGTTATCAGACCATAGATGTAGGCTAGCCTTTCCAGACAATTATCATTTCCAGACAATTATCTTTTTCAGCGGTACCGTTTCACGTCACAGTCCATGATTTACATACACAACCTAATCCGTCCTTACATGTGCAACATTACCTAGTCTCTCACATCCCAGCAGATATTGTGTGTTGCACTGCGTTTCTTTGCAAATGTTTTTTGTACAATGTCGGAGATGTAGAGGCAACTGTATACAGTCAAATAGCCACTTAATATTTACTTTACAGTGTAAAACATGATCAAAATGATCATGCCGAGGTCTTATCTGTTTGAATAATGTAATCTTAAGCTGCTGTCAAGTGCGCTTCTCCCCCGCGGGATTGCACCTAAATGAAATAAATAGTTACCATTCAAGCAGTTTTCCTCTGTAATATTATTGTGATCGCAAAGGACTCCATTTAAACTTACGCAGCAGTGTTGCACTTCTTTCTAAAAACGTGTTGAAACTCGCCATATGAGCGCATTAGTAGCAGGTATATTAAGTATTTCCAATCGAGGTTGGTGACTTCCCCGTTGCCATGGTGACTCGTCGAATCGGGGCTCCATTGATGCTGGCTTTTTATAGTTGTGGTGCAGGCGCTCAACCCTAGGTGGAACTCCTCTGAGTTGATCAACTTAACTCAAAACCGGTGTTGTGGAACCGAAATCCCAAAGTTTTCTATCTCAGTGAAGATCAACTCAGCGTTTAGGATTAAACTCAGAGGTTGTTAAACCTGCTTTGTGAAACGGACCCCTGGACTAGATACAAGACCACCCCCCACCTAAAAATATAAAAATATGATCATGTGATCACAACAAGTCACCTGACTGCTAGAGAGGATGAACTGGTTGCTGGTCAGGTACGTCTCATCAGAGAAGATATCTGGCTTCTCCATCTTGAGCTCCTTGGCCATCTCACGAAGTCCGAGTAGATGATTGTCTATTGCCATCCCTGTGATGGCCTTCCAAACAAAGACAACAACTCATACGATTTATGTTGAACTCTTATTCAATTGTGGCAGATGTGTTAGCTGTGTGAGACAGTAACATCTCTTTGATTGAACGATATATCAAATTGAACATTATATGATGGTAGCACACTTACTGCAATTGTGTAGTCAGTCTGGGCCTTTATGGCATCCCTCAGTCTTTTCATTCTTTCCAAATCCTGAAAGTAAGAGGACAAAAGGATACACAAACCTAATTCATCACTGCGGTGTGCCTTTGAAGAGATGCTGTGTTTTCCAGGCATAAAATCTGCTGCAGGCCAGCTGTTCTCATAATGAGGACCTTGGTTTGTTTTCAATTGCCAAAGGTGGGGGAAAAGGTGCCTGATTCATTTAGGCAGACATGGCGAACAGTAATATTGGAGTTAGGCACAGTGATAAGGCCAAAGTGAGAACAATGACTCACGTTGAGACTCCTTTCATCTGTCATGGACTTCACGAAAGCCAGGCCCTCTGGGGTGGCTGAGCGTATGTTGTCTACGCGACCCTCTTGGAAACGACGGATAGAGGCGCTCTCGTAAGTGGATACAAGCCTGCCATTGCATCTGAGAAAACCGCCAAGCCCGTCAACAACACCCTAACTTATTTGAACATAATACTTTTACAGGAGAGGTACAAGACCGTGTTCAACTTTGTGCAGACATACAGACAGTGTTTGTACCTGTAGAAGGCGAGTTGTAATGCCACTTGTATGTATGCATCTGGACTCATCCTCTGCTTCTTGATGAACTCTTTCCCATAGAATTTGAACTTGTAGGCATCCATATCAAGGTTACTGACTAGCCTGGAGTATTAAAAAGGATGTTTAAAAGATATAACTTGCAGGCAAACTGTATATCACCACAAGGAATTGTTTGTGGACGTGCAGTATGTTTTTGTATAGATGGGTTTGGTGAAAAAAAGTATTTGTGTAGTCATTTATCATCATATCTGAAAAGGCTTTGGTTTGGGTTGGTTGATTTAGCTGGGGTTTGGGATGGTTTGGTTTCATTGGGGCAATTTCGTCGTTAGTTAGGTTAGGTGTGTTCAGTAGCGTAGTCCTTGAAATAAGTTAGGTTAGGTCTGTTCAGTAGTGTTGTCCTTGAGATGAGTTAGGTTAGGTCTGTTCAGTAGCATGGTCCTTGAGATGATTCAGGTTAGGTCTGTTCAGTAGCATGGTCCTTGAGATGATTCAGGTTAGGTCTGTTCAGTAGCATGGTCCTTGAGTTGATTCAGGTTAGGTCTGTTCAGTAGCATGGTCCTTGAGATGAGTTAGGTTAGGTCTGTTCAGCAGCGTAGTCCTTGAGATGAGTTAGGTTAGGTCTGTTGAGTAGCATAGTCTTTAAGATGAGTTAGGTTAGGTCTGTTCAGTTGCGTAGTCCTTGCCTCTGGAGTCTATCTGCAGAACCCGTGAGGAGTGCCTGGATTTGAGGATTGGACTTCCAGGGTAGCCTTCGCGGTGGAGGCAGATCTGTAACACTGGCTGACCTTGCCATCTTGGATGGGCTCCTTGTCCTACTCAAAACAACACAACAGCACATTTCCGACACTTTGATTGCATTACTGGAGGCTTGCTTTCTATGTTACATCTTCATTCTCCAACGGGTACAGAACATACATGTATTTCAGCAGGTATTCTGAGCACTGCACCATCACGATCCCCTCGAAGGGTGAGTGTTCACACAGCACTCCACACACACCGTCCATTCCTACGACAAACTGGGAGAGCATATATCTATGTTAAAGAAAAACAATACATCCAGCCCTGCACTATGGGCCAACGCTAGCTGGGTGGGGGAACTGAAGTTCCATATTCAGTTCCCCCACCCAACTAGTGTTGAGAACCAAGATGGCCATTAAGTGAATAAAGCCTGTTGTGCTGTAGTCCATCATTGTCCCTACCTGCATTGACTTGTCGTACCAGCGGTTGCCGCCGTTCATTTCGCGGCCCCCTCCATGGAGCATCAGCAGGGCCCGGTTGGTGTCATTGGGCTCCAGCTTGGTGGGCTCGTCCAGGCACACCACACACACACAGCTCTCTATCAGTGCCAGGGACTCCCTGTTAGTCGGGTCTGAACAAGAGGACGAGGAGGTCCTTGTGAGATTAGCTATGGAGTGATTGTCTGAGGTAGTGTCCATTTATTTTTCATGCAGGATATATGATGACAAAAATATTACATCATATATAACATCATTTTGAAGACATGGTGATATATAATGATATATTATATATGCATTTTAATGCATTTTGCAAACATTTTTCTGAGGCGCTGCAATGTTCTCTATAGTCCAAGTAGTCCATCACAACCGTAGGATCGTTAGAAATGCATCCACCTTTAAATATACTGTATATGTATATATATATATATATATATATATATATATATATATGAGTGGATAAACAAGCAATACCTTTTATGAGTACATCTCTGGCTTGAGCCCATTCCGTCCTGCCGTCGGAGGTGAACAGACCGAAAGGGGGAAGACGATCTTCAGACTTCTCCGACATGGACACGATCTTCTCAAGTTGTGACAAGATGTCCATCTCGTTAAGCCTCTTTTGGTTTGCAATAATGTCCAACACAAAGAACTAGGGAGAGGAAGAAATATTTTATAACATAATGAGTGGAAAAATAGTCATTGGCATATGTTGGTTAGAAACAAATGTAAGTTTGTGGGAGCCACTTGCGATAACGCAAGACTCTTATCGGCGATAATATTTTTATCGCCGATATATCGCGGAACCGAAATCCTCCGGTAGCACCCCCCCCCGCTCAACGCGCAGACCTACTTTCAGTCATTATTAAGGTAATATAAGTCATTATTTAGGTAGCAAACACATATTATGGACACCTTCGGCATCATTCAAAGGAGCCACTTTAATCTAGATTAACCTAGATTAATTTCAAGATTACCATTAGATTAATCTAGATTAAAGAATTTAATCTATGCCCATCTCTAATATATATATACTATTGTTGATGTTTGATGCCTTTTCTCAATTATACTCGATTTTCACACTGTGTACCCGATGCTTTTGACAGCCAGAACCCCTGACTCTAGGAGCAGGTCTGATTCTGAGCCTTCACCTGGTTTTTGCACGCCACGATGATATGCTCTGGCTCCGAGGCAGAGGCACGGCTCTGGATTTGGGTGTCGGTTATGTGACCCGGCCTGCGGTAGTAGGTGAACATGCGGTTGTACTGCTGCATGCACAGAGGAGTGCCGGCCAGCTGGCCCCGGGCGTAGTCTACGGCCAGCGCCTGTCTGATAGGGCCAGCAGATATGATATGACCATCAGATATTTGCAGCACATTACATTTACATTTACATGTACATTTTCACATACATTACATTTACATTTAGGGCATCTAGGAGACGCTTTTGTCAAAAGCAACTTGCAATAAGCACATTCTTCAGTAGAAAGTAAAACAACAATATATCACTGTCGGTACAGCAAGGATGTCAATAGAACAAGTTTCTAAGTGCACCATAATTGCTAGGTTTGGGTACCCTTTCTGGTATTACAGCATGGATAGCTGGGGTAAGATGCTGTACGATGCTAGGTACTATTTCATTGCCAGGATGTACGAACATACAATAAGTACCTAGGAGTTTTTTTCTCTTTTTTGTGGTAGTGGGGGGTGGAGGGGGGGTAGAGGAGGGAGACTATGCAGAGTCCAGGTGAACTCTGAATAAATTAGTCTTGAGTTTCTGGCAGAAGCTGGTGAGTGACTCTGCTGTCCTGCTGAGCACGGCAGGGAGCTCGTTCCACCACGGCGCACATTGTCACATTGTCCACGGCACATTGTCTAAAGTGTCCTCATTGTACAAAGAGTTAGTGTGTCTTTCCCAGTGTGTCATTCATCTGGATTTATATATGCCATTTGGTTATTATCCAAAGCACCTTACAATGCCGATCTGTGCATGCATACATTCTAAGCATGCTGGTGTTCCCAATGAGAATCAAAACCCTAACCCTGCCAGTGTTAATGCCTTGCTCTACCCTTGAGCTATCATTGTGTCTCTCTGTGTCCCTCGGTCTGTCTGACTTTTTAAAATCCCAGCCCCTGTTCCAACAGGAGGTATTTTGCCTCCTGCCAGGCCATTATTGTAAATAAGAATTTGTTCTTAATTAACTTGCTTGGTAAAATAAAGTTTGATGATGATGATGATGATGATGATGATAATAATAATTGATTGGATTTATATAGCGCTTTATTGGAGGTCACTCAGAGCGCTTACATAGTGTGTGTGTGTGTGTGGGGGGGAGATATGACACCTCATCCGCTGATGATGATGATGATGATGATGATGATGATGATGATGATGATGATGATGATGATGATCACAACCCAGAGGTATGACTGTTGAGTTGAGAAGAAGCTGAACTCAAGCAAATACATGGAACAAACTTCCCTCCCTCCCTTTATCCCGTTAAAGTGTATCCCTCCCTTTAACATAAAGGGAGGGATAAACACGGCGTGTGTACGATAAATAAATCTCATCATTCTTTTGCATTTTGTGGCCAAAGGCAACATCGACAAAAAAACATTGACTGGAAAGGAAATAGGAGGAGAAAAGCAGGCAACCTGATCATGAAGTGAGATTGTACTGAGAGACGGGGGAGTAAACATACGTGTCAATGAGAGACTTGTACTCTAACACTCCTGTGATGAGATGAGCAGCGAATCTGGAACAGAAGGAAACAAAGTCAGAAGAGAGGGTTTCTTCAACATGGGGGTTGTCTTCATATGGGGGGATGTCTGAATGAGATACTGAACAGGAGCATGTAGACTGTGTCTGGTTACTGTGGACGTGGACTGGGTTGCGTAAGCTCTTATCTGCTGGTGAAGCTGCAGTAGTAATCACATTTGAGTAAATTACAGGGCGGTAGATGACATGATTTGTGTGTGAGTTTGTGTGTGTGTTGTGTGCATGCTTGTGTCTGTGTGTGTGTTTGCATGCATTTGTGTGTGTGTTTGTGTGTGTATTTGCATACATGTGTGTATGTTTGCGTGCATGCATGTGTCTTTGTGTGTGTTTGCATGCATGTGTGTATGTTTGCTAGATGTATGTGTGTGTGTGTGTGTGTGTGTGTGTGTGTGTGTGTGTGTGTGTGTGTGTGTGTGTGTGTGTACGTGTGTGTGTGTTTGTGTACAGTTCAACAGTAGGGAGGAGGCATTGCCAGAGCAGGCAAACCCAGAGCCCTGACAGCTCCTGTGTTGTGTGTCATCTGTCTCGCTCTTATTACACCAGGCACAGCTCTATAGTGAGGAGGGTCCCCACATCACACCCCTAAATGACGCTTCACCAGAGCAGTCTCCACGGAGAGCTTGTGCTCCCGACCCACTAAGTGGCGCTGTCAGTGTATAACCAGCTGCCTGTGGCGCCCGGGAAACATTCACTTAGCGCGCGGCACACTGACAGAAGCTAATGGTGAGTAACAGGGCTGGGAGGACTGCGATATTCTGGTGGGGCCACAGATCATCGAATGAAGGCAGAGGAGGTGACGTCTGCAGCCGGCGATATGCTGCGTATCAGGGGCTCGGATCTCTATCACAAGAGCCCCTGAACTCCACCAGCACGAGCACAATTTAGAGCCGAGGATAAGATAGGGTCGTTCATATCTCTAAGATAGGGTCAGTCAGGGACAGGTCGTATGTTTGTGGGGTGGAGGAAATTTTGAATTAAAGTATCTAGAAATCTAGAATTAGTATCACAATTGAATAGCCACATGTATTTGAAATTGTCCCATAGTTATAAAAATACAACTGCTTTGTTACAATTAATCCTGATATTATAACCATATTTACCATATTAAGGCAAGGCAAGGCACTTTTTCAAAACTCAACTCCTATATGAGCCAGGTACAGCAAACTGTAAACAACATGTGTAGAGTGGTCTTCGTTTAGCAGTATAACGCGTTCGGACCGGTTTCCATATTTCAACTTGTACATTCTCAATAAGCAGGTAGATGAATGATGGTGTGAATGGTTTAGTATATGAGGTGGTTTTCAGCACCATGGACAGCGACATCTGACCTCCCAAACCATCACTCTGTATAACTCAATTATAATTTACCTTTATTGAGTGAAAAATAAAATGTGGACAGGATTCGGTGGAGAAAATTGTGATAATATAATGGTTTAAGGAAGAGGACACATTATGACACTGCAACTAAATAATTATGATTTAAACGTACAACAATATCTTTAAAAAATATACATTTTATTGAAAAAAGTATGTGAGGCAGGTATGTCTGAGCTTCAGGAACCACCCACATTGTCTTTGTGATTACAGGGAACATAACATTTACGCTAGTTTGGCATGTCATTTCTGAGACAGATTTTAAGGGTTTCTCCAACAGATATGGAGCAGGTCCTAAAATGGACCCTCTTAAAACCTAGAAAAAGAGACTTTGTAAACATGAAATTCAAATGTCACTGCCTTATATTAAATGGTTTGTTCTTATGAGCCACTTGAAGAACCTTGTAGACTGTATTCAAATATCAGCATCAAAGATGAACAAAAAAAACACATGGGTTCAACATGTCTCTAGGAATGTCATTGATGTGGGGTCACCGATGGCCGAGTGCTCCCAAGGGGCTACCTGGTGCTGTTGAAAGCCTTCTCGTTGAATGACTTCAAGGTGATAATCATTCTGCAGTACTAATGGTGGCTCCCTTCAGGGCTCGAAGGCAGTGGGGACAAGTTACAGGGGCTAACAGTTATTGATCCTGATATATTCCACACCACGCTAGTCAACAAATAACTATAAAAGGACAACATTCCTTCTCAATGGACAGACAATATTTCTTTAACAGACCAGCCTGTCTGTATCTATTGTTACTGACACCCAGACCAGTGTCTTAATGGATCATAGACAGTTTCCCTAGATGGTAAATGGCAGATCGCCATGATATACTTATATCGTATAACATTTGAACCGTCATTCTTCTACTGTTGTTAAGTTAAAATATGGAAACCAAACTTGCTATATTGCTCCTCAACTCAGTATAGATTTTATGTTAAATAAATTGCAATGATCACTATAACACTACACTAAAAACAACCCTTACAGTTACCACTGTCAAGCACATTGTGGCGCACAACAATTGTAGAAGTTGGACAAATGAGGTTCCAGGCTGCAGTGTTCGTGCAATACACAGGATGGTCGGTACATGCAGCATAGCAACCCTGCCTCCAAAGTTTGCTTGGAGGTCCCTATTTGCGTATGTGGTAAATATGAATATGATTATAGGAGATGAAATTCAAGTTTGTATAAGGATGAACTGTAATAAAGCCAATGGGAAATAATGTGATATTGGTGTAATAATCTCTATGCATATTGGTGTTCTTCATAATGTATGCTTTTGCTCGATCATGCTGGCTTATTCGGTTAATGTACATTTTGTTTTTTCCATAAATGTTCCCACTTTCCTGGTGACTTGTCATAAGAGTTTCAGTGCCCAGTCTGACTCTGTGTTGTTTTGTGCATCTGACAATAAAAGACTTGAACTTGAACTTGAACTCGAGCACTTGTGGAGCACTGAAGATAGATACCTGAGGGCGTCTTTATGATCTCTGAAGGCCTGTTGGGGAAAGACCATGGCAGGGTTGGAGTTCACGGGCAAAGCCACTCTGTTGGTCAGGTACATGTCTTGGAGCCAGTAGTCATATATCTGCAAGGGAGGGAGGGAGGGAGGGAAGGGAGAGAGAGAGAGAGAGAGAGAGAGAGAGAGAGAGAGAGAGAGAGAGAGAGAGAGAGAGAGAGAGAGAGAGAGAGAGAGAGAGAGAGAGAGAGAGAGAGAGAGAGAGAGAGAGAGAGAGAGAGAGAGAGAGAGAGAGAGAGAGAGAGAGAGAGAGAGAGAGAGAGAGAGAGACTTTTAATTTTGTTGAATTTCAGAACCTTGAGTCTTGTTTTGTATCTGGCTTGGATTCAAATCCTGAACATTATCAGTCTGTATCTCTGTCTGTCTGTCTGTCTGTCTGTCTGTCTGTCTCCCTGTCTGTCTTTCTGTTTTTCTGTCTGTCTGTCTATCGGTCAGTCTATCTGTCTGTCTGTCCAGCCATCTGTCTATTTTTCTGTCTATCTGGCTGTCTGTGTCTGTATGTCAGTCAGTCTGTCCATCTGTCTCTCTGTCTGTCCATCTAAACTTGTCTGTGCCAGCTGATCTATGTGATTATCAATGGAGAAAGACACAAATAATAATAATAATAATAATAATAATAATAATAATAATAATAATAATAACAATAATAATAATAATATTTACCCAGTTCGTCGTACTTTCCCTCCTTTCCAGAAGCTTCTTCTGGAGGGCCTCGCCGGTCCCCCCAGGGGCCCCAAACTTCTCCACGATGGCTTTGGTTTTTTTGAACTGCTCCTGCCCCACCAGGTGCTGCACACACTTCAGGTACATTTCTAGGGTTTGCTTCAGCGGCGGGAGTGGGACCTTGGGCAAGGCCTGCTCAGACACATGTAGGAACCCATTAGGTGGTTGTGATTACTGATGAAAAGTCTCCTGGGTTTTATTCATCCTGTCTCAATACATCGACTCATTAGTTAAAAGGCTAACGGCGTGTGATGTCTGTGTTCACCACACACACACACACACACACACACACACACACACACACACACACACATACACACACACACACACCCACGCACACAAACACACGCACACACACAGACACACACATACATGCGAAGACACACACACACACACACACACACACACACACACACAAGCACATGCAAAGACACACACACACACACACACATGCAAAGACACTCTTTTTCTTTCATGCTCCTAATATTTGAACATAATTTAATAATTCATTTAAAATGGCTTCAGGAAGCATCCGAACAGCAGAGTTTGTTGCCTTCTGGGACTTGAAGTTCTAACACAACAAAATGCTAATCGAATCTTCCTGGTCCAGCAGTTATTCATTTACACATTAGTATTAGTTGTAGTTAAAACTGTCCGTACAAAGCCCTTCATAGTGTTTGTTAAGAGAGTTTTATTTTGTTTAGTTTTTTTGTTTCACCGATCACATGTGAGCATAACTTATACCAAAATTATTTTTGCAGTAGGCCTATGTCCGAGAACAACATGAAGAGACTTATATTACACTTGAGTTATTCTCAATAACTGCAGAATATGTCGTTACATTCATTAATTACTGGTGCTGTAATTCTGTCATTTCTATGTGAGAGAAAAGAGACACATTTTCATCCAACCGCCCCTAGTGGCGAGTGAGAGAAGGGCTTCAGCTGCGCTGTTCAGGACCACTGGCAGCGAAGTCTGTCCTGGAGCAAACCACGACATCACTTAAAGTTAAACCCCCCCAAAAAATAGATACTTTATAACTCCGTAATAATTCACCTTATTTTGAGTGAAAATAAAACGTGGACATGGGATTGGACGGGGTTGGACGTGGAGAAAATTGTAATAGGAAAGAAAAAACGGTTTACGGAAGAGGACACACACTATTTAAAAATAGCCTGTGTTCACCGCAATTAAATAACCTAGAGATGTTAGACCTACAACAATGTAATAAAAAACATATATTTCATCTAAAAAAAAGAATTCCTCAGCAATGCCAACATTAGGACATAGTGACATAGCGTCACGGTGTCTTACTTTGCTCTCCCCCTGGTCTCTCGACGTCTCTCTCTCCAGGATGGGCATGCTGACAGTTTGTCAATTGCACTCACGTAAAAGTAATGTGGACACCCAGTAGCTAGGTATATACGCTCCTATAATGGACAACATTTAAACAAAAAGGCATTTAAAAAATATTAATAATTAGCCCTCATTTAAAGAAAACAATCAGAAAGATGGAAACAAAAATATCAGCATTTGGTGTAGTATTCATGCATATCATTTGTATAGGCCTATTTATATTTTTGCACAGACTGAACCACCTGTTTAAATAATGTTACTGTACTGTATATATACTATACCACTCTACATGCTGTCACAACCTGCATATCCATCTCATAATTTGTATTAGGCTAATGTCCAACATGCAGTGGATTTAAGTGGTGCCATCTCTATCACCGACTCTATTTCCGAATCACAAAAATAATGGCACAGAACCGGTATTATGTGCAGATAAATATAAATAAAATGTCATAAATATTCCCGCTTACCTGAAGAGTGGTGACTTTCCTGCTCAGGTGGTGAGAGGGGTGTCCATGCCGTCCATGCGTCCCACGCCACTGCTGCTGCGTCCGGCGCGTCACCGTAAGCTTTGACGCACCGCGGACGCACGCCTTGGAAAAGATGCTGAAGGTATTGGTCTCAAACCTTCCCCCCCTTGAGGCGAGAAACTCCTCCCATCGAAATCTCTCTTCGTGTATCGTCTGACAGCTTGCTTACAGCTCCTGCCCAGCTCCCGCATCCCATACAAAAAAATAATATATATAGGCCTACATATTGGCCTTCCTCTTTCTTTGGGAAGGTCGTGCGACGGTATTGATGAGGATGGCGGTCAAAGTTCATGTCAACTTTCTGGCATTATTGCTGGTCAAGTTTTTCATTTATTCTCTTGCTTGTTTAAATGTATTTTCTATTATTAGCTGCCAAGGTACTCACAGGCCTTCTTGGGCTTTCTGCTTTTTCTTTCTTTCTTTCTCTCTCTCTCTCTCTCTCTCTCTCTCTCTCTCTCTCTGTATCTCTCTCTGTATCTCTCTCTCTTGCTCTACAGCACTTTCTTACCCAATTATCAAATGTATATGTGTAGACCTGACAACTATTTAAAGATGTAATTATGATTTTTAAAAACATTATAATAATAACATTATAAGGGTTTGCACTTTGCGCAGTATCCTACGACGCACAGAAGTGTTTTGTGTGAAATGCAAGATGAATTCACATTTAATTAAGAGACTTGAATGTGACATCTCTTCTTACAGTAAGAAACGTGTGTGTGTGTGTGTGTGTGTGGGGGGGGGTAATATATCCAGACGTTTTTTGGTGCTTTGGGTTCATTTACATTTATTACAGTAAGCTACATTTCGGGAAGAAAATATCACACCAAACGCACAACATACTCCCAAATAGCGGTCCACACAGACGCGCACACACAGACACACGTAGAACAAATGTGCTTAGGTCCACATTCCACATATATTTCAACAATTTACATTGTGCATAATATCCACATATGTACAAAAATGCATTATTAGGCTATGATACATTTCATTGTAGACGTTCAAAGACTTTAAAAATAAAATAACAGACAGTTCCAAAAAGTTTAAAGTTGACGACATACCAAACAATACAAGTTTAGCCTTTGATACAGAGTTAAAAAAAGAAGCAAAGACTAAAATATATCGGCTACTTTTGTGGTAAAATGTGCTTCTGATAGTTGGTCCCCTATAGTTTTCGCTATAATGTTGTACTTTTCGGTCTACACTTTAATGCACATATAATCAACAGTTCTGGTCTCTCACAAAAACTCCACTTACACGTCCATGACAAACGTTACATATAGACGTCGTTCAACACAAAGAAACTTTGGAAACGGGTCACACAATCGTGGTTTTGGTGATTGGTGTGTGTATATTGCACAGTAAACACATAGTAGTGGAAATGACAGGCTATATATTGTCTCTCTTGCCTCCAATGTCTCCAAGTGAATGTTTCGGAGAGCCTGTGGGCCGACTAGGTGTACTCGGAGGACTCCTCCGCGTACGACCTCTGTGCTTTGAACGGATCCAACCCGTTTTCGTCCACCGCCAGGCAGTTTCCTGATGAATCATAGCCCTTCTTTTTACCCCGTCTCTCCTCCATCTTAATGGTGTCGTACAGCCCCTGTGGCGCCTCTTCCAACAAGTTATCCCTCTCCGAGTGGGACGGTTTCATTTGGCACACGTTGCACAGCAAGAGCAGGGCCGGCGCGTAAAGCACGTTCATCAGCCCCATGCACAGGTTGAGCTGCGCGAAGCCGAGGTTGTGAACTATCTGGCCGGCCACGATCGGACCCATGGCGTACGCGACGGAGTAGGAGATGTCGGCGATGGCGTAGATGCTGCCGTACACGGACACGTAACGCACGTCGACCAGGAAGGCCAGCGTGGGTAACAGTGCGGTGTCCACGAGGGCGATGCCGAAACATATGCCGCACAACGGCGCGATCAGCTGACCGAAAGTTTTGCACGCTGGCACCACGCAGGAGCTGGCCCCTATGATGACCATGCCCACGGCCCCGTAGAACCACTGTAGGTGCGGGTGCTTGGCCGCCAGCTTCACGGTGATGTACACGCCCAGCACGTGCGGGAAGAAGGCCGGCAGCCAGGTCAGCCCCATCTCCCACTTGGACGAGTGCATGGTGGTCTCCATCCAGTTGGCGATGGTGGGCTCCAGGAAGGCGAGCGGCACGTTGCACACGGTGAGCGCGCCGGCCACCACCGCGATGTAGGGGTCGGCCATGAGCCTGTAGATGGGCGTCCCCACCGGCATGTTCTCCCGCGTCCGGTTGGAGAAGGGCTTGATCACGGTGAGCAGCAGCGCGCCGTCCGCCAGGCACACCGCGGCGAGCACGATGAACGGCACCCGTTTGCCGGCGAACTCGTACAGGACGCCCCCGAACGGCGGCGCCACCAGGCTGCCGAAGGAGATGAAGGCCAGCGCGATGCCCAGGGCCTTGCTGCGCTCCCCTTCCTCCGTGTATTTGTCGGCGATCATGGCGATGCCCGACGTGTCGGCGAACGCCGAGCCCAGGCCCTGCAGGCTGCGCGCCGCGAAGAGCGTCGCGTAGTTCTCGGCGAAGGCGAAGATGCAGGTGGAGAAAAACATCACGGTGAGTCCGATCAAGAGGGGGATGTCGTAGCCCACGCGGTCTATAAAAGTTCCCGACAGCGGGTTGACCAGCAGCTGCAGCATGGCTTTCGACGCGAACAGCACTCCTATCTGGACGTCCAGGTTGTCCCGGTTGCCCTTGGCTTGGTTTGTGCCGTTGTTGTTGCTGGTCGTGGAGTTGGGGTGTATGACCCAGTGGACGTGCGCCGACTGCTCGCTCTCGAGGTCCGCCAGGTAGTCTGGGATGATGGGCACGATGACCATGTAGAGCATGTTGTCCAGCAGCAGAGCCACGCACACGATCACCAGCATGATCCGTCTCTGCTTGCGGGGGTCCGTGATCGCTCCGCCGAACTGTCTGGTCTTCGCGCCCATCTCGGACAGCCTCGTGGCCAGACCACCTGCTGAAGTTTCCCCTTTCGAAGCCATGCTGTGCCTTTTTCTTTATTCCTTTATCCCCCCCCCCCCCACACACACACACACACACACACACACACACACACACACACACACACACACACACCTATTCTGCAAAAACAAAAAACAAAAAAACTGCAACTGTGCTTTTCCTGTTTATGACATGGAGCTTTCCGCGGGAGATGTGCTGCGACACATTATCTAGGCGTGCGTGTGCGTGCGATAGTTTTCCGTGTTCCCACCTTGGCAGTGCGAAGCAAACAGCGGCGCGCAACTTTTGTCCCCCCCTCTCTCTCTCTCTCTTCGCCTCTTGCGACGGGAGGCGGCTTCATCGGTCTCTGTTCTTTGGCTCAAGTGCTCCTCTCCTCATGGTGTCTCCTCGGTGTTGTTTCAGTGACGTGGGGAGATCGTGGGGTTTCTTACCGCGGAATGAAGCAGGCGTCTGGTGCGAATCCTCAGTGGCAAAGTTGGTTTTGCGCGCTTTTTCTCACTTGCGCATAACTCGATGCCAGTGTCCATCTCTCTCCAATTACCTGTAGTGTGTGTGTGTGTGTGTGCGCGTGCGCGCGCGTGCGCGCGCGTGCTTCCACGTGTGTGTGTGTGCGTAATTCCGTGTGTGTGCGTGCGTAAATCCGTGTGTGTGTGTGTAATAATGGCTTCTTTGCAATTGGTAAATATTTAACAAGCAGTTAGGACTTTATTAAGTCCTAACTGCCAGCAATAGCCGCCATTCAGACGACTGAGCTCCCTGACTGTCGCCCGCTTCATACATGCGTTATATAGGCCTATGTGGTTCACACATGCGTTATAGTGGTTCTTCATCATGTAGGCTATAGGCTAAGCATAAATGAAAGCTTTAAGTATGACTTAACTGCAATCGCCTTTGCTTATAGCCAGAAATTCGCCCTGATTTAAACGGACTATTCACATAGGTCTACTGCATGTAACCGGAATATTATTAATCAACTGAAACGTTCACCTAAAAATAGTTGAATTAGATTCGATATCTTGTAGATGACTATTAGGTCGACTGAGAGCTACATTGTAATATTATAATAGCCTATCATGATTCTGTAACAATGAGGCTGCATATCTATTTACGCACAAAAAACAGAAGACGAAGAGAGAGAAAAAACATAACTTATAACCCTTAAAAAAGACCTGCTGTGATGATCAGATAAGAACGTAGCAGGAGGGACTAGGCCTATGATAGTTGATCTTCTATTGTTGGTGTTTGTTTTTTAATTAGCCTAGTGTTTTTATTTTTCATTTATTTTTTGGGATTTGGGTAAGTATTAAATATCAATTTGTTTAGAAGGCTACTAGACGCTTATTAGACATGCAGAACTGATAAACGATTCCTCTCTGCACACTATGTAGAGCTACTCCTGATTCTCTGTGAACTCATTTTGACGCACGACGTGGAATTCATCTTTGAAAGATGCAGTCCGCTTTACGTGCAGATGAAACACTGGCGACACCTTGTGTTTAAATCCGACTAACACATATCCTCTTGGACTATCTTGTACTTTCACTGTAAATTATTAATATTAAAGACACAATACACCAGCTATTTAAAATTATTCAACACGTCTGCTTCGATAGGCTTGAATAGGTCTACATTACAAAGCTACCAGCTTGATCATTTCAGATTGATACAAACATTGGAATATAGCCTAGTATGCCTATATATTTTTCTAATGTAATGATGGTGATATATAACTATATAATACGGTTTTTAGGTATTGTCGTGTAGGTATGGAAGCACAGCGCACGAATATCGAATATCATTAGTCCACTAGATGTCACTAAAGTACTGTTTGGATGAGAGGAAGATTGAATTATCTCATTCCTCTATCTATCCGTCTGTCTGTCTGTCTGTAGCCCCCTGTTCATTTTGTTTACATATTTATGTATTTAGTTTTTGTGTATTTCAGCTAACAAATCTAGTATCTCGAGATATGGACTGGCTCGGTTTTTCCACTGGTGTGTAATAACTTTTGCATTGATTTGAAGACATTTACAGTGTTGATAAGATGTTAAAATATCCGCTGTTTTAAGTAGTGTTGTGGAAAAAAACTTGTACAATATTTAACACTTAACTTGACACAATAAGAGAGTTCGGGAGATCTGGAGCATGAAAGATAAAGACTTTATTTGTGCTCAAGAGCAAGCACAAATATAGCCGAGTTTGTTTGACAAAGAACTCGTATTGTGATTCAGACTTCAGGTTATATAGGCTACCTTTGTGGTTTCCTCCTTCATGCATTAATCACCCAATCACAACAACCTATACATTGTTTACCTATTTATATATATTTGCCCAGAATATTCACAGGAAAAACGAAAACAAATCCCAACAATGGTGGTCTATATGGTGAGGTCATGTGAAACTAACCAAACACAGTTCAAATGAGGGTGTGTGTGTAGATGTGTGTTAAAATGCCCTTTTGCCCTGTAGACACACACACACTCTGGGGCATAATTGCCATTGCGCTGAATATTTCCCCTGGGCTTTCAAGACCCAACCAGGCGTTTCATCTGATTTGTATCTGGGTTTTAAAAGTGTCTTCCTCTTCCTTGTCTCCCAGGAAGTGATTTGGTTGAAGCCTCAGGTGTTCCTCCGTATGGAACAGCCGCCCGGCGAGGCAGAAGGCCAATGTCGATGAGATTGATTGGTACCGAGGCCCCGACTGAGAAGGCGGGTAGTTCAGTGGGGTCTGTAGGATTCACACGTGTGGCTCCTACTTTGTCCAAATCGAGCCCCAGGAAGAGGCTATTCAAATTTAATCGGAATAGTCTCGCCCTTTACACCCTTGACACGAATAAGAAAGGGGGGTACCTGTCCAGTAGGACTCTGATGGAAATCAGTTTTCCCTACAGGCCACAAGAGTGTGATCTCTGCTCTGAACATCTCACCACCGCTCTGGAATGCTGCACCCACCTTCGGAAAACACATGGTCTAGTGATGGCTCTTCTTGTGTGCTCCATATGTGGTAAAAGTGGAAGGAAGGCATTTTTAACAAATTACGCTCAAATTATAGCTATTGAATGTTACCCACAGCCCGCTTCTAAGGTGTTTAATCCATTGCCCCCCCCCCCCCCCCCCCCCCCCCCCCCCCTCCAGGTTCACCGTGGTGGCGCCGGACCTGCTGCGGGCCAACAGCCAGGAGAACATCTACCTGGAGGCCAGCGGTCTGCCCGGTCCTGTCCCGGTCTCCATCTATATCAGGGACTTCAGCAAATCCACTGTAATGTTCAAGGACTCGTTCACACTGGGCCCCGAACACAGCTACCACATGCTCAGAGGCATCCAGGTGATGGGATCAACTGTGATGCATTCATTCCAGACAGGAAGTAAGGGGTGTCAGGGACCGTACAGTCACATAAACATTTTAAATATGAATAACCTACAAAAAATATACAGGAAAGTACTACAGAAAATATGTCACAATAAGAGTAGAAATGGAGATGTAAAGGTAAATGTAAACATTATTGAAAGTTGTAGACATTATTGACAGTCTACAATGTGAAATGGGATGCTGGGCGATCTGTCCTTTTAAAGGACAGTGTTCCTCATAAAGGTCAAAAGTTCCTCATGAAGGTCAAAATGTTCCCTGTGAAGGTCAAAAAATGAAGTCCTTCAACCGATGCTCGCCCTTCCTCACTCAGCTCTCCTCGGACCATCTAATGCCAGGGGAGCACAAGAACAAGTTTGTGTACCTGACGGTGAACTTCCATGGTTACCACAAGGAGGAGAGGGTGATGATGGTGTCCTTCCAGCAGGGTTACATCTTCATCCAGACCGAAAAGCCCATCTATAACTAGGGTTGGGTATCGTTTGAATTTGAGCGATTCCGATTCCGATTCCTTGTTTCGATTCCGGTTCCTAACGATTCTCGATTCCGATTCTTTTAAGAGGCAGGGAAAAATTTGTTTTAAATGAGCCAGCTATCCAACGGTCTTTCTGAATGAAATAGTCTGACCTTCATCAATTTTAATTCTATGAACTTTTTATGAACTTTACTATGAATTTCTCAGAGGGCTGTTTTAAACTACAATACAAATATCAAATCTATGAACTTGAATATAATAATATTATAAATAATGAATACATTTCGCAGAGGTACACTTTAACTTTATTTTTAACTCATGAAACATGTTAACATGCCTCCACTGATGGGCTAATCTGGAGCAGAATAGCCATTATTATTATTATTAATATGTCGAATCGACATTAATAATAATAATAATAATAATATGTAAACAGAATGAACAGAAGATGAAAACCGGACAGATTTCCGCTGTTGTAAAATTAGGGACTGGCCCTTTAAGCCGCAGGCTCTTATGCGGAGTGGGAGGGGTAGAGTGAGTGTGTGTGTGAGTTTTTGGAGTGGATGAGAGAGAGGCACGTTACAGCGACCGGAGCAAATAATGTTGATAAGAAAAGTACACGAAATAAATCAGTTTGATCCTGACCACTGTGCAGTCATTCACTAGCTGCTGTTGTTAAGAAAAGGACTCGCGGTAAAATGTAAACACTTCCGGTGGACGCTTCTTCTTTAGTGTTTGGCAGCTCCGGTCGGCGGGCTAGGAATCGAAACTAGGAACCGAAAGTTAAATTCTGCAACGATTCCGGGAGAATCGGAAAGCTAGTCCCGGTTCCAATCGATCCTCGATCCTCGATACCCAACCCTATCTATAACCCTGGGTGAGAGGGACTGGGCATTTGATGATTACTTGAATCCTAAATCTATTTTGAGTTTAAGCTGTATCTCTCTGGCGCTGTGTCTCTCTTCCAGTGCGGATCAGGGCCTATGTGTCCTCTCCGTCCTGCAAGGCATTTAACGGCACATTGAGGGTGGAGTTTAAGGTACGGCCATCCATCCATCCATCCATCCACTCATATTCATCCATCCACTCATATTCATCCATTCATCCACCATTCTGATTGCATGTGTGTGTATCGTGTGTGTGTGTGTGTGTGTGTGTACGATCCAGAAGGCACGGTGGTGAAGCAGGTCTTCCAGACCATGGCTGTGGACGGCGTCCGCCCAGAGTCCTTCACCCTCTACAACAACACCAAGTGAGTTCCAGCGTTAACCAATCGGAAACCTTGGCTGTAGCAGTTACCGCGGAGACAATGCAACTCTAGCTCTGCCATTTCCACCGTTGCTTATCGTAATCAGTTTCCAATGGTGTACTTTGTAGTTCTGTGCGCATCATAGTAGTACTGTGTACATCATAGTAGTGCTGTGTCCATCATTGTAGTGCTGTGTACGTCATAGTAGTACTGTGCGCATCATAGTAGTAGCCTACTGTGTCCATCATAGTAGTGCTGTGTACTGCCCTCGGGCAAAAGATACAGCATATACCCTGCATCAACAAACAGACTGAAAAATAGCTACTATCCCAAAGCCATTAAAGCGCTCAACTCGGCCGCTGGAAATGGCAGAGGGAGCAGACAATGCACTATACATAGATGACTGAGAACTAAGAAACTAAGAAACTGTGAACTGAACATACACACTGTACATATAACATATTTAATCCCTGAATGTAAAAAAATGTGCAATAACAATGTGCAATAACAACCCCATGACATGTTTATGTTACTCCTCAAATCATAGAACTAGGAATCAGACATATCCCATGAATATGCCCTGATGCCAACAATGTATACAATGTATACCTCTCTTGTACTCATCCACTTTTTCTTTTTCTTTTTCTACATATATATATATTGTCTATATATATATTTATTTGTAAAGTTACGTATATGTTTCTATGTAAATTTTGAAACTGCACTTTGGGGACTGCTGTACATAATCTCGTTGTTCCTGTAACAATGACAATAAAAGCAAGTCTAAGTGTACGTCATAGTAGTACTGTGCGTATCATAGTAGTACTGTGTAGGTCATAGTACTGTGTATGTCGTAGCAGTACTGTGTACTTTGTAGTACTGTGTAGTATGTGGTATTTGACCTCTGACCCACAGTGAGGGCATGTGGGCGGTGATTGCCAAGTTTGACCACCGTCCGGAGAACACGTTCAGAGCCGCGTTTCAGGTGAAGAAATACGGTACGTCTTGTTGATGCTGCGCCTCGCGAGAGAAACAACATGACAGGAACAATAAATACATGAACAAATAATATGACGATATTAAAAACATAAGGCCGGGGAATAGTGGTCAGATCTGAACGTGTGTGGTCACATGATCTCTTTCTGAACGCTGCGTCTGTGGGTCCATGGGCCACAGGATCCTTAGTGCGTCCTGAGTTTACATTTACATGACATGAAGTAATGTAGTACCAAGTCTCTCCCCTAGGGGTACTTTGAAGGGTTGCAGGGGGTTTCTAGAAACGTCTCTATATTCTGAATCTGAATACTAACATACAAGTCTAAGGCTGACTGGCTGGAGAAGAGTCGCACACCGGTTGACCTAGGGCTGTGCAATTAATCGAATTTTGATCACGTTTTCGATTCTTGGGTCAAACGATCTCCAAATTAATAAAATCGAGTTGGAACGATTCTTTTGGCATTTTCCGTTGTCTATGAGGTTTTCTGAAGGAGACGCGCATGTGCAATTCAGTCCCTCCCCCAGAGCATTCAACGCGGCCCCGCGAGGTGTGTGTGTGTGTGTGTGTGTGTGTGTGTGTGTGTGTGTGTGTGTGTGTGTGTGTGTGTGTGTGTGTGTGTGTGTGTGTGTGTGTGTGTGTGTGTGTGTGTGTGTGCGTGTGTGGGGTGACCTGCAGCACCAGCATTTCACAGCATCGCCGCGCGCCAAAGTGCCGCCGAAAAGGCACTTTTTTCTTTACTGTTTCTTTTTTCTTCTGCTCCGGAGACGACTATATTCCTGTTGACGCGACGCTTCCTATGGGTGCTAGGGGCGGCACTTGACGCACATCATAGACGCGCCGCGGCGGCAGTGTGTTTTGCACTTTACAGTGAGTTTCTTTTGCTGAAATGCAGAATAAATGCATTTTATTTAAAAAAAAGAATCGTTTGAAGAATTGTGATTTCAATCTTGACCAAAAAAAATCGTGATTCTCATTTTTCCCAAAATCGAGCAGCCCTTGACCGCTGGCTGTGTTTTGTCTCCAGTGCTGCCTCCGTTCAACGTGACCCTGGTTCCCAGGAGCCACTACCTCAGCCTGGACCAAACAGAGCTGGAGGTCTGAGCCAGGTGGGGCTCGTTTTACACACACACACACACACACACACACACCCACACTATAACATTGTCATATTGGAATACATGCGACTATGTTTCTACTACCTTGTGGGGACCAGCTACCTGTATGGAGAGCCGGTCCAGGGGACGGCCTACGTGGTGTTCGGACTGGAGATCAACAACCAGATGAAGAGGGGGATCTCTTAAAAAGAACAGAACAACCCTGATCCCCAAGTCCACGAATGAAACAGCGAAGGAGGGACGTGTCGAACTGGCGGACAATCACGATAGGTCCCATGGTGTTGAGACTTTTCTCTTCAATCCTATACAAGAGGCTATCCAATGCGTGTCCCACATGTGTACGGCAAAATGGGTTTTCAAACACCCCTGGATGCTCTGAAAACCTGTTGGTAGTGGAGGGTGCTTTGAAATCAAGCAATAAGACAGGATCTTTATCGATCTAGCCAAAGCGTTTGACTCAGTCTTGCACAGACGCATACGGGCGGTTCTGGTACAAAGGAAAGTGGACCCAGCTTTCATTGACCTGGTGGTCAATGCCTATAAAGGATGTAGTACCAGGGTGCGAACGGGACAGGGGTATACAAAAAGCATAGCCATGAAGGTTGGAGTCAAACAGGGCGATCCTTTGTCCCCTCTCTTGTTTAACTTGGCAATAGACCCATTGTTGTGTATGCTGGAGGAAAAGGGCGTGGGGTTTGATTAAAGAAAGCCGGAAGTATCCCTGTGTTGGTTGAATTATTTTTTAATTGGTTAAAAATAACAGTGGTGTGTGTGGAGTTGTGTTTGTTCTGGCAGTGTAAGGCGGGTGGACTGTGGGAGAATGTGGTGAGGAAGGGTAGGATGATGGTGGGGTTAGTTACCTGTGTTGGGGATGAAGTGAGCTGTGTGCTGGGTGTAGTGTGTGTTGGTCCATGGTGGTAGGGGTGATGCAGGGGTATGAATGGGGTGATGGATTGGGGTTTGGGATATGTACCCTATAGGGCAGGCCTGGGGAATCTGTTCCACAAAGGGCCGGTGTGGCTGCAGGTTTTTGTTCAAACCAACCAAGAGCACACAGTTTGACCAATCAGCTCTCTGAAGACTGAGATCAGTTGATTAAATGAGTCAAGTCTGGTGTGCTGCTGCTTGGTTTGAACAAAAACCTGCAGCCACACCGGCCCTTTGTGGAACAGATTCCCCAGGCCTGCTATAGGGTAAGGGAAGGGGTAGGGTTAGGGATAAAATATCGCCCCTGGCGCTCTCTGGTGGCGCACCGGGAGAAGGGCACAGGCACAAGCCTCTAAAATACCTCTAAACAATTTGACTCTCATATTCTGCTTCACCTAGCCTGGCAAGCCAGACCTACATCAGAAAGATGTACGGTCTGGATCAGCTCCATTGGCAGTGTGGGCGGGATAAACGGTTGTCTTTCAAGTTCCCTCTGCACGCAATAGGATAGCGCTACAACCAATCAGAGCAACGAAGAAGGTGACGTAGTCAGAGCGACGGCTCTGACTACGTAATTAATCAAAACTCAGAATAAATATTTATTTTCGAGGAAAGACTTCAGTGCTGTTCTTTGTTCTTTTCTCAAATAAAATGTTAACTTAAAGTCTTGAAGAGTTGCGGCCAAAGCCGAGTGGAAAGACAACCGTTCGCCAGCAGCAGCAGCCATTGTTTACCTCTAACACAGAACCGTCGCATTTCTGTCGTCATTAGGTAGCCCGGCTTTCGACTCCGCCCCTCACGCTGTGATTGGTCAGACATACAAGACATCGTTGGTGTTTCCAGCACCAAAAAGCGGACGGAGCTGTGCTAGACCCTACATAGCTGCCAAATAAATTTGCTGCCGCTAGGGGGTGTCTAGAGTTCTAGGCTATGCTTCGCCATCAACGATCACAGACATCGGTTCTGAGTCTTTCCAACCTTCAGAAAAAAAGTTATTAAAGAAAAACTAACTACCACTCACCCTAATGTTAAATGGTGTCATATTAGGGTTAGGGTTTCATATTAGGGTTAGGGTTAGGTAGTTAAAGTTATCTCGATGATTCCCCCCACCTCATCCAACGACTGGGTAGTTGAATGGGGTATCAAAGGCAATGCGCTCGCCAACACCAGTCATCCGCAGCTCTCTATTCCCATATTACCTTTTGAGAAGTAAAAAAACGAGAGGGGTCTGGCTGCAGACCTGCACTGTCAGGACCGGAAGTTGCAGACCTGCACTGTGAGGTCTCCTGCACTGTCAGGACCGGAAGTTGATTTGAAGCCTTTCAAAATAAAAGCGAGTATACCGGAAGCACATATTTTTCGTTCCCCGTGTTTATTTCTTGGGTCTTTTTTTTACCACTTCTAGGGTTATTCTACAGATAATCAATGCAAACCAGATGTACAGCTATTGTTATGATCCTCTTAAAACATTATTAGCCTACTCAAAACATGTATTATTTTACTCCAGTAATATAATTTAATTCACAAAAAGGACACAAATAAATAAACACAATAAATCTCTGTAACCTTAATGTGTGATGGCATAATGCTTCTACACTCCAACCTTTTGCTGACTGTTCTTTGCTTCTATACCATTATTTATCATTGAAAATGTAACCCCCTGCACTGTTAGATCCATTTACATATTGATTTACTCAGTTCTTTTATATAGGCATATCTTATGTGTTTTCAATTCGTACACCTCATAATTCATTTAAATAATTGCTTAATATTGTTTGTGCTATGCTCTTACCTTGTGCTGTCGGACCACATGGATTTGCTAATGGAGGTTTGATGATTTTAAATGAACTTAGCTCTGTGTATTCAAAGTGAATTACTGAATACCTAGTGACATGACCCAGATAGCCAATAACCTCTGTTACAGGAGAAAACAGTAGACATAAAACAAACTTTCAAATGTATTTTTATTTTCGGCACAAACAGGTCCAATACTTGACACCGAGGCTCTCCACGTTGAGTAATTC
This sequence comes from Merluccius polli, assembly GCA_030340625.1. Classification (NCBI taxonomy): domain Eukaryota; kingdom Metazoa; phylum Chordata; class Actinopteri; order Gadiformes; family Merlucciidae; genus Merluccius; species Merluccius polli. Next base: position 51,954 of record JAOPHQ010003437.1, read on the forward strand.
TCTTTGATAACAACCTTTTCCTTTTCTCTGATTATTCCTGCTGTTTGTATTCACAATACGCCAGGTACCCTCTTTTATCCATAATTTCTTCACAGAAGAGCCACATATCTTCAATAATGTAAAACACAAATTTAAAAGGCTCCAGAAAACCCATGTCTTGTTTTCTGCACTGCAGAAATGCCATTGGTAGCATCTACACAGACACTCATTAAGTGATCTTTAACTGTTATGTCTTTTGGTTTTCCACTGTGTTTTCTTTGGATATGTTTGACCATGTTTTTCTTGTAGAATGTGTACTTGCAATGAGGGCATTTATCCTTTTTTGGGGATAATATTCTTGAACCTCTATTCTCTTGCTCAGAAGCAGTCAAATCTTGGGAGGTGGAGACTGTGGCTTGCAGGAGCGTGGATACAGGTGCGGCAGTTGAGCTTTCTTGCGAAGAAGAGGAGAGATCCTGTTATGATGAAACCAAGGAGGACACTGCAGCTGTATCTTTGGGGGTGGTAGGAGAGGTCTGCTCTGGAGAGGCGGCAGTCATGGCACCCTGGCAAGCCTCCAAGTGTTTCGTCATGTCTGGCCTTCTGAGAACAGTTTTGCTGCACACAGGGCAATGATAGTGTCCCCTGTTCTCTGCAGTTCAATCCACATCTGCAGATAACTTTATCTAGAATAAAATCATGCAAAAACAAAAACCCAAAACGTCTTAGTTAGGGACCAATGACAAATAAGTAAGTACACACTATAAATACTGTTTATACTGTCTTTCTGGGCGCGAGTGCACACACACACACACACACACAGGCCATATCAGCAACATTCTAAAGTTTTCAACTTTTCACTTAACTTTTCATTTTCTGCTATTGATTTGGCTCACATAACTCAGATAAATTTTGACCTGCAGAGCAGAGAATCTGATTCTAAACATTTTCTTTTTTGAAAGTGACTAAAACTGTACATCATAAACATAATTTCAGAACAGTAAGACACAGAAAAATGAGGTGACAGGTGTTCTTTACTGCAACTCACATTCCCTTAATTTTACTTTTCCCCTTTTACCAGCCCAACCACAACCTGCCAGAAGTTAGTAGCATTGGCTCATATTTATGAGTACAAACACACAGACAAATACATTATGCTTACCTTTAAATAAAATGCCACCTTTCTTATGTGCCTCTAAGTGGCTGTGCAGCTTGGAAAGTTTTGCAGGTTTAAATTTTAGGCACAGAGGACAGTGAAATAGGCTGCAGCATGACGTGCAGCGCTCAACTTTGGGCGTAGTGCCGCTACTTAGGATTGACGCATCTGTAAGAGACAAATAATGTCGTAATAAGTCAAACAAAATTATACAAAAATTATACTATATAACTCAGTTTTCTTATCTCCGAGTAGGAAAATGGCACATTTAAGTGAGCACTATCGATACGATAACAACGCTAGAAACTACCCAACAGTTCAAAACCCGATTCTTTCAAATTAATATAACTTTACAGGGCAATATAAAGTGTGCAACGTAACGTTCTAGTGAATAAAGACTCTTTCTGTTTCTTCGTATGACGAAAAGTTGTTGTCACTTGACTTTTACTCACCTCGTCGTCTCAACTCTTCACACGGGGGACATAAAATAAAGACCCTTCGAATCAACTTCCGGTCCTGACAGTGCAGGAGACCTCACAGTGCAGGTCTGCGACTTCCGGTCCTGACAGTGCAGGTCTGCAGCCAGACCCTCTTGAAAAAAACGGGATTGTTATGCATCTTTTAGTTAATAAATAACTTGACTTTAAAATAAAGACTTGAATGTTCTCTTTAAGGTTAAGGTCAGTTTTAATGAGGTCTGAGCCAGATTTAGACTTGTAGTCTAAGTCGTAATAGTGATGAGCAACTCGCAACCGGAGTATGTTGATATATGATTAGAAGGTTTTCAGACTGTTCTGTAAATGGGGTTTAATTTTAGATATTGAGTCTTTTTTATGTATTTTAATCTAGAACTAAACGAAATGTTTGGACACATCAGTAGTGGACCTTAGGATCATAGGATGTTTCTGGCCATTATCACTAGACACCCTCACCCAAAGAAGGGGGGCTCAGGGGGGCTGAAATTAGTTTGGTTTTAACTTTTTTAGAGGTGAACATTTGTTGATTGTGTTGTTTCTCCAGTAGATGGTTTATGTGTGAGTACCAAGATGCACTGCGATGTTATAACACGCTAAAACACAATGAGCTTCAACATCTCTTAGCTGCTTCATATCTTTAAGGAGAAGATGATTTCAACGAGCGTTATGTTGATATGAAAAAAAAAGATCTCTTTTTTTGCCTCACTGCTTTACATCGATGTGTTTGTTTGTGTGTGCATCTGAAAGAGGGAGGAAAAACAGTTTGAACACACTGGACACTTTTATGTCAAATTAAAATGATTGCCTGAGTTTCCTTTGACTGTTGAAATGCTTAAGTTGACAGACAACCTGTTAGTCACTAGGTGTGTGTGTGTGTGTGTGTGTGTGTGTGTGTAGAAACAGGAACAGCGCTGTGCATTTTTAGGAAAAGTCCGAAATCCTTCTGCATGTGTTCACCTTTGACCTCCTGGGTGGGTGGGGGGGGTGGTGGGATATCTAGCTCTTCAAGCGGTCCCTCCAGTCCCCCACAGTCAGGCAGAGTGTGTCCATGGGTCAGTGGGCTCTGCAACGTGTGACGTTCCTCCTGGTCCTCTCTTTGTCTGGAGGACAGATCAACTATGCAAGGACAAGGTGAGCCGGTCCCTCAGCAGGCGTAGGACCATTTAAACATTTTACTGTAGTCTATTTAAGAACACGTTTATACTCCTCATTACTCAGTCTAAGAACATTATCACTGGTAGTAGCCTGTCTATTTGTCTGTTTGACAATTATCCAGAGGCTACATTTTCAAAAGTAGGGAACAATAAATACATGAACAAATAATATGACGATATTAAAAACATAAGGCCGGGGAATAGTGGTCAGATCTGAATGTGTGGTCACATGATCTCTTCCTGAACGCTGCGTCTGTGGGTCCATGGGCCACAGGATCCTTAGTGCGTCCTGAGTTTACATTTACATGACATGAAGTCATGTAGTACCAAGTCTCTCCCCTAGGGGTACGTTGAAGGGCTGCAGGGAGTTTCTAGAAATGTCTTTATATTCTGAATCTGAATACTAACATACAAGTCTAAGGCTGACTGGCTGGAGAAGAGTCGCACCCCGGTTGACCGCTGGCTGTGTTTTGTCTCCAGTGCTGCCTCCGTTCAACGTGACCCTGGTTCCCAGGAGCCGCTACCTCAGCCTGGACCAAACACAGCTGGAGGTGGAGGTCTCAGCCAGGTGGGACTCGTGCTACACACACACAATAACATTGTCATACATGCGACTATGTTTCTACTACCTTGTGGGGACCAGCTACAAGGTATGGAGAGCCGGTCCAGGGGACGGCCTACGTGGTGTTCGGACTGGAGATCAACAACCAGATAAAGAGGCTCCCGTCTGTGAAGCATGTCTCTGATGTAAGTGACCTAGGCCCCGCCCCCGACTAGGAATACGGTCATAATATCATAATACCCGCCATTTGGTGTTTGCGTCCTGCAATACTGCGAGTGTGTACATTTTTAGCACACAGTCACAGTGGGAATCGAACCCCTAACCCTGGAAACGTTAATGTCTTGCTCTACTAGTTGAGCTAGCCAGGACCACCAAGATAGTGAAACAGGTGTGTGTGTGTGTGTGTGTGTGTGTGTGTGTGAGAGAGAGAGAGAGAGTTTGCATAGAAATCATTCAAGAAAAAAATGTGAACATTTTAAGACAAGATGTCTTGTCTTGAGTTAAAATGGTACTTCAAACCAATACAAAGTTACTGTAGTATAATATAGTCTAATAGTACTTAGTAAAACTATAGTACAAATACTAGATGACTGAATACTAGATGACTCATGTAGGGCTTGAAAATATTTGCCCAGAATATTCACAGGAAAAAAGAAAACAAATCCCAACAATGGTGGTCTATATGGTGAGGTCATGTGAAACTAACCAAACAAAGTTCAAATGAGGGTGTGTGTGTGTGTGGATGTGTGCTAAAATGCCCTTTTGCCCTGTAGACACACACACACACACACACACACACACACACACACACAATACACTCTGGGGCATAATTGCCATTGCCCTGAATATTTCCCCTGGGCTTTCAAGACCCAACCAGGCATTTCATCTGATTTGTATCTGGGTTTTAAAAGTGTCTTCCTCTTCCTTGTCTCCCAGGAAGTGATTTGGTCGACGCTACAAAGACTGGCATCAGGATTGTGGATTCTCCCTATATTCTGACCTTCAGCGATATGCCCAAATACTTCAAAACTGGCCCCTTTGATTTCATATTAAGCTTTCTTGAGCAAGGCATAGGCAGGGAACACATTTTAAAGATAAAAAATGTGTATGTGAATGAATAATAGATATACCAGTGCAGACAAACTTTAATACGTTTAAAAGTGTTGAGGCAGACCTCAGATGTTCCAGATATGCTGCTTCAGGCAGATACCCCCTCCCTGATGTGTAGATCCAGCTCAACTACCAGGACGGGTCTCCCGCCAGCGATGTCCCGGTCCGAGTGGACCTCATGGAAGACCTGCTGTCCACCAGCCCCTCGGGATCCTTAAGGGTCAGCGTCAACATGCCCAAAACGCTTCAGCCTCAGACGATCAGGGTGAGGCCCACAGCAGCTCTGTCCGCACTCAGATGTTCAATATGCTCTTCTGGCACTTCAGCGCTTTCAACCACCAAAGTTGGGACGCCCAAACTTGTGATGTGATGGGTTAGGGTTGGTCTGGTCATTTTGTAATTCTTTCTGCAACATTTTTGATGGCAATGAATAGTAGCAGTTCACTCGTGGCTACGAATCATTACTCTGTTCATATATACACACTTTATACCCTGTGTACTTATAAATGTATTTATCTGTATTTATTTTATTTTTTTACCATTTAAAAAAAAGTATTTGATTGCTACATTTAATTACATTTTGTATATATATTTTTTAGTATCATTATTATGTGCACACTTTTTTTTAAGTGTAATTATTTTGTTTATATATATATACATATATATGTATGTATATATATGTATGCATGTATTTTTGATATATACATTTTTTGAAAGTATTATTATTTTTGAGATATGTATATATGGCCACTAGGTGGCGACGGCGGCGCCGGGGCAGAGGACGGAGCAGCAGGCCCAACAGAAGGCCACAGTGCTGCCCTACTTGCCCTTCAGCAGCCGCCATCCAAACTTCCTGTATATCTCCGGGGGAAGCGGCGGCCAGAGGTCTGCAGGGAAGACGCTGACACTCACCCTCAGCCCGGCCGACAGCACACACAGGCAGCTGATCACGCATGTCACCTACCTGGTGAGACGCACGAACAACTGCCCCCCATGGTCACTGGTGGAGCAGAAATACACATGGTGGGACCTGAGGAAACCGTTGAATACCTTGGCCTCGCCATAAATCCCTGGAAAGTGTTACACTACGTCCTGCTACACGGTCCAACACCTCCATCTAGTGGACGCTTGTCGCCACTAACCACTCATTTTCCCAAACACACGTGTTCCCAATTACTAATCACCTGTTTCCCTATTCAAGCCGGGGATCTCCGGCCAGCCGGTGCCAGCTCGTGCTCTTGTTTATCTAACCTCTACCCAGTGATCTAGTTACCCGTCTGTTGCCGAACCCTGCCTGCCTGACTACCCACCTGCTGCCGAACCCTGTTGCCGACCCCTGCCTGCCTGACTACCCGCCTGCTGCCGAACCCTGTTGCCGACGCCTGACTACCCGCTTGCTGCCGAACCCTGTTGCTGACCCCTGCCTGCCTGACTACCCGCCTGTTGCCGACCCATCGCCTGTCCGACTACCCGCCTGTTGCCGACCCATCGCCTGTCCGACTACCCGCCTGTTGCCGACCCATCGCCTGTCCGACTACCGTCTCCGCCTCCCTGTGTTCATCGTTTGGGTCCACTCGTCCTGCGTTATAACAGAAAGGGCCCCGACAGCCGGACGTAGCGACCCTTGTGGAGGACATGGGACGGAAGATATCCCAGACAAGACTCAAGCCTTCACAAAGAGTTGAGATCTTTTGCACGTATGCCATCCCCAGAGTGTTCTACAAAACGGTGAATAGCTCCTTTTCGTAAGGTGTGTTTGAGGAGGGTGGACCTGCTTGTGTGGCGATACGTGAAGAGCTGGCTACACTTGAGCCCATATACGGCTAGTGGATTGCTCTATAGTAAATGATGGAGGCATGGCAATCCCATGTCTGAGCAGGTCATAATAATAATAGCAATGATAATAATACCGGTAATAATAAAGATAATATAAAATAATAATAATAATAATAATAAAGATATATAATATTAATATAATACTAATAGCAATAATAATACCGGTAATAATAAAGATAATATAATGATAGAATAGTAATAACAATATAATATTAATTATTATTATTAATATTATTATATTATACTTAATGCAATGTATACCCTTCAAGCAATGCTTTAAATAAAGACCTGAACACACCTGAATGTTTTCTGGGTTCTATCTATGTCTGTCTGTCATGTCTGAGGTTTGTCAAAACAAACTTCGTGAAAATAGCTTGCCAACTGGGCGATTTATGATCACTTTTATTTATTGTGTAGAAACGCCATTCCTCTATGGATGTAATGCACTGTAGGAGCGAGTGGCCCTGTTCCGAGATGACCGCCCTGTAGGCACGCCCTAGTGGGCCGCAGCAGTCAATGCGGCGTCTATGTATATAGGCAGGGCTGCACATAACTTTGAGTGAGTTACTCATTTGAGTACCAGGAGATGGTGTTCGGTACGCACTCCACACGTAGCTTCGTTTCGACAATGATAAAGGCGATTCCACCGCGGGTGGAGTTGTTGAGGGGGGGGGGGGGGGGGGGGGGGGGGTCCAGTCCGTCACTGCCACGGAGCGAGTAACGGATGTCTCACTACGGATGAGCACGGATGTCTCACAGTAACGGACGTTGCGATCAGCTGATTTTGCGCAGTTCTCTAGTGTGCGCGCGGTGCACAGAGCACACAGCGCTCCGTTTGCCTTTTTTTTTTGCAGGTGGGGAAACGCAGAAGTATACGACGGAGTATTAGGGCCACACATGAAGAAAAAAAATATTTTTGCCTTGACGAGATTAAAGTCGACATGTCGACATTAAACTCGAAATGTCGAGAGTAAAGTTGAAATGTCATGTCGACTTTAATCTCGACATGTCGAGATTAAACTAGAAATGTCGAGAATAAAGTTGAAATGTCATGTCGACTTTAATCTCGACATGTCGACTTTAAAGTCGACATTAAACTCGAAATGTCGAGAATAAAGTTGAAATTAGTTGGGAGAGATAGCAACCGCTCCACAGGGCCTGCACTGAATCCGGAATCAGACCATAATGGCTTGTGTAGATAATTTGGTCAAATTGTACTTCAGAATCGGGTTTAACAATAAAGAGATCCTCGCTATTTTAGCGCAGAACCACAGTGTGGTGATAAGTGTAAGGACGCTGAAAAGGTTGTGCAGGGAAACTTCGTCTGTTCAGGAGGAGGAATCATACAAACCTGGAAGAAGTGGCCGCGTTCTTGCAAACTGAGCTGGCTGGAAATGGGCAGATGCAAGGATACCAGTATACACCACACATAATCCCTAAATGAAGTGTACAACACGAACACTTTGCCCACACAATTCCACCAACCCCCCAAAACACAACAACGCTACAATATTGTGACGTGGGCATCAAATAAACACGCACCGCATGCTGATTGGCTCTCTTGTGTTTGTGTGTGCGTGCGTGTCAGCTCTTTCTGGTTGCTGCTTTGGCAGTTTCTGCGCCTATAATTTGGCAGCTTTTGGGTCTCCTTCATAGTAGTTATATCTTATTTTCATCTCAACTTCTTTTTGCTGCAAGTTTGTTTTTTCTAATGTTTTGTTTTAATGCAGGCTGAACTTGAAGTCGTACAAACCTGGAATTCACACAAGTTGACAGCAAAGGCAGGCCAGGGTGTGACTGGAGGTCGCCCTATTTTGATGTACACTATCCCACAGATTTATGGTGGTGAGGACCATCTCAAGACAATTGACATGGAAGAGCTGGCCCTTTGTAAGGAGGACTGCACCCCCAAAAGGCAATACCCATGTGATGAGACTGTATTTGAGCTCTGCTGTCTTCTGATGCAGGAAAATGGATGGGATGCTCCAAGAGATGCATTTTCCGCTGCTGAACTGTACACTTCATTGAGAACAGAAATACTGTTGAATATTTAATGGATTGTCTCCTCTTGATATCAACACCTCATACCCATTAACTTAAGGAACAGTTAAAAACAACTCAGATGAAATTGATTAACTTTAATATGAAATCATGAACATGACTACACATGAGCAGTTGTAATAACTTGATCACCAATGAATAAAAGTGCTTCTACTATGCCTGTGGTGAATAGACAAGAGAAATTGGTACAAAATTATAAATTTGTATAAAATCCACAAAATTAAAAAAGCAAATTCTGTGTTTGCTACCTAAAAATCGATTTTGTTCAACACATATTTCAGAGAAAATGTAGCCTTGTTTTGCTCTAACCTGTTTAGCTTCACTATCCTCTTTGTGGATCCAACCTATCTCAATGCTCCGTTTAGTTGTCCTTTTTACCGGTCTGGATGTTTTAGGCATGTTCTCATTGTCTTTGGTTTCCTTTTCACTGTTGCTGGCTTCCTCATCTGTTTCTTTTGATCCTGTCTTTAGCTTCATTTTCTTCCTGAGCTTTTCAAATAGACCCACTTTTCGCTTTGAGAGAGGGGCTTGATTTTTGCAAAAATTGAAAAGTGCAATTCTGTCTCCATATGAAGGAATGTATTTGGCCAACGCTGAATCATCCATAAGCATGACAACGTCTTTGTCAATCTGTGGAGCAAAGAACAACAATGATAAGGGTAAAATATCACATCACTTCAGTATTTTCATGCATGTTCCCCTGAAATACAAAAATGCAATATAGTGACTTCAACAAGCAATAGACGGGGACACATAGTATTTGCTGTCTACAAACTAAAATATAATTCATGGAATTGAGCAAACTTCAGCAAGCAAACTATGGGGAGCACCTGTTCCCAAGCTTTGTCCGAGGAGAGGCCCACAGTCTCAGACTTTGTAAATCCATGTAGGCCTATTATCAAATTATTAGCCTAGAAAGGTACGTACATACAAGCTACTAAACCCTTGTGGTCAAAAAAGCCACTATGCTACATATACAACTCTCTTTTCTATTAGACAAGAGTGCTTGAATTCGAACTTGTGCGCTCTTGATGAAGAAATGCAGTGATGGGTCTTGAAAAAGGCAGCCACATATTGACATGCAAGTAGTTAAACTAAGTTGTAGACTACAAAAGTCATGGACACCAGTGCTATCTGCTGAACTCTCATTTAATAATCATAGCATAATTCTACATCCGAGAAAGTGAGGACAAAGCATGTGTACGTGAGATAATTGTCATACACATTCAGGCCTATTTAAGTCCAAATTGTGTCTAGGCTACTGTACTTAAAGAAATACATTTCATTCATCATTTGACCAGGTTAAGGGGTTAAATTATGCTCCAGATGCACAGATGATGGATTAACCTAATGGTTAAGGCATAGGCCTATTAATCAAACAAAAAGTTAAAGATGTGGGTGGATAACGATTTGCAACCATTTTACTTTTTACCATGTTTCACCGACGCTTTGAATCGAATTAATGGAAGTAACTAGCCTTGACTAAAAAAGGACTATTCGTGGCAACCCTGTCTCATCAAAATTACTACGTTCCCAGGGAACTATTCGGCATTCTCAATTACGTTTGTCTGAAAACGTATTTTGTCCGTGATTACGTTTCATTGAACGTATCGCAAATACGTTCGTTCTCAGCCTATTTTTTGCCATTTATTTACCTATAGGATTATGTTTGGTTGAAACGTATCCCAGATGTTGAAATGTCAACATATAACACATTATTGTCATTAAGGCATATTTCCCTTTCGGGGAACGTTTCATTTAACGTATTTTGTCCCTGATTACGTCTTGAATCTGAATTGAGCATATTTTTTGTTATTTATTTACCTCTTGGATAATTTACATTGAATTGAAACGTATCCTCAATAGGCTACGTTAAATATCGATAACACATTTGTCGGGGGGGTCCGGTTCAGGTCCGACCCTGGACTGGGAGCATTCCCCCCCCCCCCCCCCGGACCGGACCGGCGGGGGGAGGATGGCCGGTCCAGTGGTGGGCCGGTCCAGGACCCTGAATGCTCCCAGACCCAGTCCGACCCAAATGGATGCACCTGCATTTATACATGACGGGCCGCAGCATGGGCCGCTGTATACTATAGCATAAATGTATGCTCCTGATCATTAACGATACAGCAGTGTTGTGTAGTAGCCATCGCTAAGAAATATGTATGCTTCTTTTGTGGCGATGGCGGCCGGTGCAGCAGCACGGCGCGCTGTGGGAGAGTTGACACGAGAGTTTTCGCGAATTAAACCGGAGATTTACCATACTGAAGACGGTAGTCATAGTCGAGGATGAATTCGCTAAATGCCAACGGCTATTGTGACGTCCTTCCGCTAAAATGTCCGCCACTGCGAATACTTCCGTTTGTTTATGCGTCCACTTGTTCTAGTACAGCGGAATCCCTGTCTAGCTGCTACGCTAACAGTTTAGCCTAAAACAAACATCAACGATGTGAAAAAGTCAACGAAATGAAAAAGACAACGTTTAAATACCAGAGAGTGTCTGGTACAACTGCCGAACACTGCTGTGTACCACAGTGCCAGGCATCTGCAAAGTACAATACTTAGTTTTTTTACTTTTCCTGCCGATGCGGAGCTGAGGCGTAAGTGGATTGTTGCTATCCGTAGAGACAAATTCACTGTAACGCCTCACACCCGGGTGTGTAGCCGGCACTTCAAAACTGAAGACATCCGTGAACCAGCATCAGAAACAAGTCGACGGCTGTTAAAAAAGGGTGCTGTCCCTGTGCTATTTGAGTGGAACAACTTTTCCCTTCCACCTACAAGACCGGGGGTTTGGGAGAGAAGGGAAAGACCGCCGCCAGAGGATGACGGGGAGGACACACCAGATCCCGTAACATTCGGCGTCCCCATGTATCACAACTACACGTCGAAACCCGAAGCTGCGGTCGTTGATTTGGTGTTGGAGGAAAACTCATCTCTTCGGGAGGAAATTCGCCTGTTACGCCTACAGATCGAGGGTCTTGCACTGAGGCAGCGGTTCGGTATTCATCGTTTTGCAGCCTCGGACAAGGACATCAGGTTCTTTACAAGGTAAGTCTACATAGGTAGCCTAGGCTGGTGTGTGTGTGTGTGTGTGCTTGAGTGATTGAGAGAGAGAGAGAGAACTGTGATGTGATGTGAATGAGGGATGTGGGAGAGTGCAATAGATCATGTTGTGACGGCTGTAAGGCAATGAGTCTGTAAGAGCACACTGTATATGGAGGGGGGGATTGCAGTATTTGTATTCTGTCAGAAAGACTTGGTCTAATAGTAACACCGCCACCCAGGTACATCTAATTAAATGTATGTGTGTACATTTTGTGTAGTTAATCATGAACAGTTATTAATTAGAGTATCTGTATTCCATTTCTTTAGGTTTGCATCATATGACCTACTGATGCGTTTCTGGGGCTTGATTGCAAACTCTCTACCATCCATGGTCAGTGTTCGACAAGCACAGAGAGGAGCTCTCACAGAGTCAAGTGCTACCCATTCCCTGCAGCCCATTGACGAGTTTTTCTTGTTTTTAAATTATCTTGCCCTTGGGTCCAAGCAACAGGACCTTGCTGACCGGTACGGTATCCATCAGTCAACGGTCAGCAGAATTATAACAACCTGGAGCAATTTCCTGTTTACAGTACTCGGCTCGGTGAGGATCTGGATACCCGAAGACGAGATACGGAGAAATCTGCCTGCAGACTTTAAGGACTACCCTGACACCACAGTCATCCTTGACTGCACTGAGCTGAGGTGTCAATGCCCATCTTCCCCTCTCCTCCAGAGTGAGGTTTTTTCCCCCTACAAATCCCACTGCACTCTGAAGGGGCTAATTGGGATCGCACCACATGGGCCAGTGACATTCATCTCCGCACTGTATGCTGGGTCTATCAGCGACAAACAAATTACCCGTGAGTCTGGTGTCCTCAGTGTGCTCAAACCTGAAATGGCCGTCATGGTAGACAGGGGTTTCCTCATCGATGACATTGTGCCGTGTAAGGTTTACAGGCCAGCCTTCCTCTCTGGCAGGCCTCAAATGTCAGCATCTGAGGTTATTGGGACCCAGGCCATAGCACGTCTAAGGGTGCATGTGGAACGCTCCATTCGCCGGGTCAAGGAGCACAAGATCTTTGATTCAGTGATTCCCTTACAGGTTTTTGGAAGCATTACCAACTATACACAGTGGCCTGTCTCCTTACCAACTATGAAAATGGGCCACTGGTAAAGGCTTGGGCAAAGAAGCCTGAGGTGTAAGGTCTTTTGAATATTTTGTTATATTTGTTTGTATACAGTTTAGGCCTTTGCATGCTACCTTATTAAAATACTTCTTTGCTCAATCTGCTTTTGTTTGGTCTCATTTTTAATTACTGTCTCTTACCTTTTGAGACTTATTTCCTTTTGAACCATACAAAACACCAAAATGCTTAGATCCAAGTAAGTTATTACTCATTGACCCAAAATATTACATCACAATTAAAAACACAATGCAGCAACATTTCACTGATAACATTTATTTCCTACACAGTAACTTCAAAAACATTTACACTGCAATCAATTCATTAGTTTGCCAAAAAGGCATTGAGGTAGAAATAAAAAAAGAAATGGTCAACTTTTTCTTTAATGGTTTGCATGACTTCCATGTCACAGGGAATTCTCTGTATAAACATGTCATCTTCTGTGTAAATGACAAAGTCACACCAGTCACACCCAGAAACCAACATTTGTCCCTGGACCTGCCAATAATAAGGATGGGATCGTCTCAGTGTATGTGTACCATCCTTTATCATAATGTAAGGGCAGTCCACATAGCTTGCTACATTTGGGCATTTCATTTCTAACAGGCCAAACACTGGCTGCCCCTCAGGATCGTACACAATCCCATCAGGTGTTGACCCCATCCATGGTGCTTCAGGGTGGATCAGGAACCCACATGGGTAGTGGTTGACCTCCCTTACCTTGCAGTACTCCTCTACTGCTATAGGCTCCAAGGCAAGACCCCGCCGCATGTCAGCAGTCTGATGACTCGATCCCAGAAGCCTTTTTGCAAGGTTCTCAGCAGAGCTTTCCCCCCTGGTGTGGCAAACTTCTCTAAATTTGGTAGAGGTGATGCGGCACCTCCTCAGTTGGTGCCACTCAACGCAGGAACTCTGTTCTCGTGTGCTCTTTTCAATTTTGTGTGCGGTCTCCAAAGATATCGCAAGGGATGCCATATGATGGTGCTGATGTTCCGAAAAGACAAATGGACAGGTAGAGGGTCCCAGTCTGTAATATGACAGTGGCAGCTGTGGGGGAGAAGGGGCATCTGTGTGTGGACAGGAACTGGGGACTGTCCTTAGTGGTAGCTGATAGGACAGCACACTTCCCTCCTGCACTGGACCGAACATGGACTCAACCAGAGGAACATCACTAGAGACAGCCATTGCTGTGATCATGGGAGCTTCGTCTGACCTAAGTCCATGATATGCCTCCTGAACTTTCAGTGTGGAGATGTCTGGCAGAGGGCAGCTCACTCCTTTATACAAGTTGCTTCTGTGGAAAAAAGACAAAGAAATGTGTTATAATTAATTGTGTGTGTGTGTGTGTAGTAAACAACACATACCTGATTCCTTCTGCAAGCCTCCTCTCTCTGGGTCTGGCTGATATGATTACCATGTCATTAACTGGACCAGGTTTAATACCCTGCATCGAAATAAAAACATGTTTGAGAAACATTCAAGAGATATCCATACTTAAAATGAAAGTAATTAAAAGGCTTGTTACCATGGTCCTTGGTTTGTGCCACTTTTGTTCGGTCTCTGTGCAGCTGAACACTGGGGGAACTGATGTAAGCCCCAGCTGGGAGTAGTGTGCCGTCTGGTATAGTAGAGCTGCCACATGACAGCACAATACTGTACCTGCCACACAGGTACACTGGCATCTCTCTAACGCCACCGGCTTTGAATTAGAGGTGCGCGGATGGCGGTTACAGCCGCGGACTCCGCGGTTAAACCGCGGATCGGGCGGATGACCTTACGAAAAATAATATTTTAATTAAATTCGGGCTGGTGGCGGTTGAACCAATCAAATGAAAAGATATATATAAGTTACATTGTTAAATATTGTTACTTACATCCGATAAAAACGAGCACACTTTTTTTCTCGCGTCAGCAGCGCCCGCGGATGGCGGGCGGGTGCGGTTTTGAAATTGGTCAAAAAACGTTGGTGCGGATGGATGGCGGACGGATGATGAGTTTTGTGATGCGGTTGCGGATACAATAATAGCCCATCCGCGCACCTGTACTTTGAGTCCCTTAGCACAATCTGTTACAAAACCAAATATTTGTTAGAAAAAATGTACCAGCTTAAACTGCAATTAAGAAGAGACAACTGTTAGTGGAAATCTGTTAGTGAACTTTAAAATGTCTAAAGTGATACAGGGATTGATACAATTTATTTAGCCCACAGTTGACCATGTCAAATGTAATACATCATGATCAATCTCATTTTACTACATTTAAAATAGCAGTGCAAAATAAGTAACAAGAACTCTTAACAAAATCTTGCTTCTGTGGGAGCCATTCATTTTACATTCTTTCTGGTACACCCTGTATTCATATTTCACATATCTCAGGTACTATATGATGCATATAGTGCAATGATGGTGTTTATCTGTATCTAATTCACAGCAATGATATGACTCACAGGAACTTGATTTTAACAGGAACTTGTTTCTTTTTAACCTGAACTGAACCTGCACTGAACCTGCAAGATGACTTTCCTTACACTCAGACAGTGAGGCTTCTGGCTTTTCCTCATAGACCGGAAGCACTCAGACCTAACCGTCACCTCTCCTCCTGACTCCTTGTTTGAAACTGTGATTAATATAAAGGTTAGGGTATCACATTTTCATAAACACAAAAGATTCATGACGTTAACCTATCACTCTCTTAACGTTATTAACATTACTTCCTCACTGCGCTAACGTTGGCTAGTAAAGAGCCAAGGAGCTAGTGTGTACCTAGCATAAGGTGACCAGATGTCCGAGACCGAAACCGACATTTTCAGTTTGACTATCAATCTGATTGAAATACATACAAGTTGTATCTTCAAAAAACGGCGACATAGGTATTTTACCGTGGACAGGCAACCGGGGACAGGCAACCAAAAACGGGGACTGTCCCCTGAAACCGGTGACGTCTGGTCACCCTAACCTAGCAGCTAACGTTATCATCGTTTGGTAAACTCAAAACAGTGGCTTGTTAACTTACCTTCGTAGTTGTGTATATAGCTAGAAACATAGAGCTTGAAGCCCTTGTCCTTTTTGGCCGTCGGTGTCTTGGATGTGGCCTGGACGATTCGGTGCACGTCGTTCACAGTTAACCTCGGCACGTCCTGCAGCGATCTCGTAAAAAACGGCATAGCTAAAGGTAACGTCAACGTGAACCGGAAGAACCCTCCCTGGCTGAAGAATCCGGAAGCATTCGAACGGAACTCCGCGGCATATAGGGAATTGCTGAAGTTTATTATGATCAAAATGCGAACACTAAGCCACGATGATATTGTGTCGATAGTAACGAGCAGTTTCAGCTCCGAGCGGATTGAGTCCTCAAAGGCAGTGTTGTCAGAGCTCTTTCCACATAACAAACGATGGATCTCCCACAGGGGGCAAAAGAAGAACATTAACAATGTCAAAATGTGCCTGCAAGTGCTTAATGAGTGCGGTGATGTGGGGTTGTGTTCCGATGAAGAAGGCCGCCGACACAGGAATCGCTTTAACTCACTTTATTTGTTTAGCTTTAAGTTATTTAACTATGAAACAGAAGGAGGAGTATTGTATGTATTTCACGCCGCGTGGAGAGCCCCAAGCTTTGCATCCGTCCTGATGGGCTACCTAGGCCACGCCTCCTGCGCAGAGGCATCCGGCGGAAACATCCGGTTAGAATCAGAAGTTCTGATTCTAACCGGATGTTTCCGCCGGATGCCTCTGCGCAGGAGGCGTGGCCTCCATGACGCACAATGGCTAGCGTTGAGCGCCGCCCCCAGTGTATTGTTTGCCGCCATCTGGTGGTCAGGTCGGGTAAATACATTTATTTCTACTCCTTGTGTGGCTATGTGTAGCTGCTGATACATATGCTTATTATTAATCCGCAACAGTGAAGAGATCCCAAGATTTGTATCGCACTTCCTGGATGAATTACCCCCCGTCTCATTTAAACACATCGATGTGTCTGCGCTCCTCGGGAAAATGCAGCAAATCAATGCTGACATTGACTACCTAAAAAGAACTATGGGAACTCAGGTAGCCGCCTGTGAAACATTGCGGGAGGTTTCTGCTAAACTCGACAGCCGTCTGACTGCCGTGGAGGGGCACTGTGGCCCGGACGCTACTTTTCCGGCTGCCTGCCTCTGTGATGCTGTGGAGATACAACCGGGCCCTGCACCCAGCGTGACAGGTCTTTCCTCGACTGTGATGGAGAAGCCGCCGGGCCCTGATACTGGCCCCTGCACTCCCTCTGGGGTTAATGGATGGTTAACGCCTGGCGGGACCGACGGCAGTCAACCAGCCCAGCCTGTAGATCCTGGGACGAACGCAGACCCCCCCCATCCATGGAGCATGGTGGTAAAGGATGGGTGCCGACTGAAGCAGGTATCTGAGAACTCTGCCCATCGACGCCCTACACCTCGCACTGTAAAAACTCCAGCGGGGCATGTGAGAAAGAAAACAGGCATAATCGGGACTGGTATGGTTAGCAATATACTGTCTGTCAAAACAAAGATGGTAAAGGTATTTGCTACAAAGTTTGATCTCAGCGTGGACGCCAACACTCTCAGTGAGTACTTAAAAACGAAGCTGGGTCGGGAAGTGACATGTAGAAAAATAGAGACGACAGAGTAGATTCAGCTCCTTCTGTGTCACCGCTGAATGTAATGATGTGGCGGAGATGTACGATCCGCAACTTTGGCCCGCTGGGTCTTTTGTCCGACGCTACTATGAGCCTCGTCGCCCTAGAGGAGCAGACGGAGGCCCGCCTGGTCCAGAGGATGCCCCTCGCTCTCAAGATGAGGGGCTGCTGCACGGTAACGATGCTGGGGTGCCTGTCGCATCTGTGGGCGAGGACGGGATGAAGGCCAGCTGCTCAGCAGGGAGCGACTAAACACATTAAATGCGTGTTGCTTCATACAACACTCGCGGGTTGCGAGTAGGACATACTGCTACTGATAGATCAAGACGTTTGGTTGTGGACACAATGCTGGACGAATGTGACATTCTGTGCCTGCAAGAAACCTGGTTGGCGAAACAAGATCTGGATAAGTTGAACACTCTACACATGAACTTCCATGGGGCTGGAGAGTCCACTACCGACCTCAGTACGAGGCTGGTTCGAGGTAGGATAGCTGGTGGTGTGGCTATACTGTGGAACATCAAATATGACTCACTGGTGAAGGTGGTACGTCTAAATGTTGACTGGGCCATAGGGCTAGAGTGTAATTATAATGGAAAGAAATTTACTGTTTTAAATGTTTATACACCGTATGAATCATATGAGCATGAGGACGAATTTCTGAACAGGTTAGCTTTTATTCAGTCCTTCATAGAGGACAACAGCTCATCTTTTGTCTATGTCATGGGTGATTTTAATGCTGACATGTCAGATAGCAAATCTTTATTTGCAGCACACCTGCAGCAGTTTTGTAATGAGTCTAAATTAATTCTATCGAGTAAAGCTCTGTTGCCTGATACAAGTTTTACCTACGTTAGTGAGGCGTGGCACACAACATCTTGGTTAGACCATATTGTGACCACAGCTGATGCTCATGCCTCACTGGTAAATGTGGAAATTTGTTATGAACTTGCCACCTCTGATCACATACCTATTGCTGCACTGTTAAATGTTGAGAATGTCCCCCTGCTGTCCAGAAATAATAATGCTGCTTCCTCAAGTAAACTGGACTGGTCAAAACTGAGCAGAGAGTTTGTGGATGGATACTCGCTGCGAACGGACTCTCTTTTAAATAATATTGCACTGCCTCAAGAGGCCCTAATGTGCTCAGATATGAATTGTAAGGACGTGCAACATGCTGAAAAACTCTGTGCCATGTATGATGGTATTGTGAAATGTCTCAATGCTTCCAGTGAACCCTTTTGTAAAAGTAAATGTAAGGTACCCAACATCAGACCTGGGTGGAATGAGTTTGTAGCTGAGCAGTACGCTGAGGCAAGAGAGGCCTTTAGACTCTGGTCAGAGGCAGGTAGGCCTAGACATGGGGTATTGCTAGATATGAAAAAACGCACAAATGCTAGAGTTAAGTATGCACTTCGTTTTATTAAGAAAAATGAAAACACAATGAGAGCAGACTCGCTTGCCAGAAAGCTACAGAACAACAACCTTACTGACTTCTGGAAAGAGGTCAAAGTAATGAATAACAATAAAACACCCCTATCGTCTGACATTGAAGGTGTTAGTAGCCCAGAAAAAATAGCTGAGCTTTGGCGTGAGCACTACCGTAACCTTTTTAATTGTGTTAAAAGTAACCCAGTTAGAATCAATCATGAACATATTGATCTCTCAGCAGATATGATAGTTAGGGCAGCAGATATCTATGATGCCATTAACATGTTGAATAACAACAAAGCCTGCGGTATGGACTGCATTACTGCAGAACATCTAAAATATGCCAGCAATAAGCTCTGCCCTTTGCTTTCCATGTGCTTTAATGGTTGTCTGGTTCATGGTGTCCTGCCAAATGCTATTATGTCTGTAATGTTAGTGCCTGTGCTTAAAGACAAGGCTGGTAAGCTCAACAGTATTGACAATTATCGACCTATTGCATTAGCCAGTATCTTGTCTAAAGTACTGGAGAGAATACTGTTAACAAAGCTAGAAATGTATGTCCTTACTACTGACAATCAGTTTGGGTTTAAAAGAAAGCATGGAACTGACCTGTGTATCTATGCTCTTAAAGAGATTGTGTTCAGGTACACAAGCCTGAATTCATCTGTATTCCTATGTTTTATTGATGCGTCAAAGGCATTTGATAGAATTAATCATGAAAAATTGTTTGTAAAATTGCTAGATAGAGGTGTCCCTAAATTTTTAGTGAGAATTTTAGTGTTTTGGTATGCCCATCAAACGTTTCAGGTTAAATGGGACAATGTTGTATCTGCTCCATTCTGTGTTAGTAACGGAGTGCGGCAAGGAGGAATTTTGTCTCCTATTTTATTTAATGTTTATATGGATGAATTATCAAATCAGTTAAATAGGTTAAAAACTGGCTGTCTTGTGGGCAACACTATTGTTAATCATCTTATGTATGCAGACGACCTGGTCCTGCTCTGTCCATATAGTGCTGGGCTGCAGCAGATGCTGAAGGTGTGCTCTCAGTATGGCCTTGATCATGACATAAAGTATAACGCTAAGAAGAGCCACATAATTATAGTTAGAAGCGCTGAGGATAGGAAATCAACATTTCCGACCTTTTATTTGTCAGACAGTCCTCTTGCTGTGTGTGAGGAAATGAAATACTTAGGTTATGTCATATCCCATGACTGGACGGATGACAAAGACCTCTACCGACAGCGCTGTAAAATTTATTCTCAAGCTAATATGCTTATAAGGAAGTTTTCTATGTGCTCTGACTCTGTGAAATGCTCCCTGTTTAGAACCTATATCACACCATTATATACTGCACAATTGTAGTCTAACTATAAGAAAAAGAGTAGGCCTATGCAGAGGCTTAAGGTAGCATGTAATGATGCAATGAGGTTGCTGCTTCGTGTCCCTAGGTGGCATAGTGCCAGTCAATTATTTGTGTCCACTGGAGTGCCAACCTGTGAGGCACTCTTAAGACAACTGATGTTTAGCTTTATGTGTCGCCTGGACAAGTCAGAGAACCACATAATTGAAGCCCTAGTCAGCCCTCTGAAAAGCTGCTATAGATTCACTTCTAGGTTAAGATGGCATTGGTGCAATAGCCTGTATATCCTATAGGCTAATATGCAATTTTGTATGTATTTTTGTATCACCTTTTGTATACTATTTATACTGTATGATGTGTTATATGGACCTGTGTCTGCAATAAAGTTTTATATATTATATTTTCCGAGAAATATCGTAATTTCATTGGTTTGTTGAGTCAATTTACACTACAGTTCCCATGAGTGTCAGCGACCGTTGCTAGTATAATTTTATACTAAAAGCTGGCGTTGCTATGGTGACGACGCCAGCTTTTAGTATAATATTATACTAAAAGCTGGCGTCATCACCATAGCAACGGTCGCTGACACTCATGGGAACTGTAGTGTAAATTGACGCAACAAACCAATGAAATTACGATATTTCTCGGAAAAGAAGCATACATATTTCTTAGCGATGGCTACTACACAACACTGCTGTATCGTTAATGATCCTATACATTTATGCTATAGTATACAGCGGCCCATGCTGCGGCCCGTCATGTATAAATGCAGGTGCATCCATTTGGGTCGGACTGGGAGCATTCAGGGTCCTGGACCGGCCCACCACTGGAGGACCGGCCATCCTCCCCCCGCTGCTCCCAGTCCAGGGTCGGACCTGGACCGGACCCCCCCCCCCCCCCCCCCCCCCCCCGACAAATGTGTTATCGATATTTAACGTAGCCTAGGATACGTTTCAATTCAATGTAAATTATCCAAGAGGTAAATAAATAACAAAAAATATGCTCATTTAATTCAGATTCAAGACGTAATCAGGGACAAAATACGTTACATGAAACGTTCCCCGAAAGGGAAATATGCCTTAATGACAATAATGTGTTATATGTTGACATTTAACATATCTGGGATACGTTTCAACCAAACATACCGGTAATCCTATAGGTAAATAAATGGCAAAAAATAGGCTGGGAACGAACGTATTTGCGATACGTTCAATGAAACGTAATCACGGACAAAATACGTTTTCAGACAAACGAAATTGAGAATGCCGAATAGTTCACTGGGAACGTAATTTTGATGAGACAGGGTTGTTCGTGGATGCTTCAGTGTGAACGCCAGCAAGATTAATACTCAAAGCACGTCTTTAAACATCTCAGATGACGGGGGGGGGGGGGGGGGGGGGGGGGGGGTAGTTGGTAGTTGTAGTGTATTAGATGTTCACATACAAATGTGTCCACAGTCATGGGGACTAGATATGAAAATGAGCTTTATTGGCCCTTAACAACACTAACAAAATAGAATAGAATAGAACAATGCCTCAAAGTGCAAACGCACAGAAAATACAGGACTAAAGTAAACGTTTTCAATGTTTGTTCCTATAAAACAATAACCTAAAAAAATAATAAAAAGTGCCTATAATAATAAAAAGCTTTGTGTGGATTTTTAGTTAATCCGTGAACTTGCATTTACGTTTCGGCATAGCTGCAGAGATGCCGCCGGTGTTCTGCTACCCATCAAATCCTGCTACCTAGTTGTTCTGCGCATGCGCATCTCGAAAATTCACGATCCTGCGTGCGCACCGATCAGTTTCTGCTACATTTAGGCTGATGGTGAGTATTTTCTTTAAAACATGTTTTTAACTGCGCAATTATCTTACAAATGTGTTTAACATTGCGCCTTTTCACCTGTAAGCACGTAAATATGTGCACACTTTTGCTGAATGTAGAAATAAGATGATATATGTGTTTTATCTTTACGGGTCTGGGAGCGGAGATTTCGTCGGAGGGGGAGGGGGGTGACGACATCTTGTCATGTTACACTGTACAATGGCACTGCTCTCGTGCATCAAACACTGCACGAGAGCAGTGCCATCAAAACAGTTTCGTAGTCAAAATCCATACAAATTCCCTCACCTCAGGCACATAAGGTGATCAGTCTGTGTGGGTAATGTACTATACAGCAAGGTTACTTTTTACATTGTTCAACATAACTATTTATTACACTTTTATTTTAGTCGTCATTTGTTCAGTGCTACAGAAAACAATGCTTTTAGTGTCTATATAGCATAAACAATAGAGGTATTTGTGACACATATACACGTATATATTTAAGTATACTATGTGTGTGAATACTTTTTTGAAATGTATTTTATTTTGTATTCACAAATTATACATTTGTAGTGTACCATGATTTATTTACTCACAGAATGATTGGAGTTGCCACAGTTTAAAAGCTTATGAAAACCATTGTTTCTAGGGAATGCAGAGGACTTCTGTGTGGTGTGCTCCTTTGCCAAAGAAAATGCAGATGAGAGCATTGAAAAGGTAAAGTATGACATAAAATATGTGCTTTGTATTATTCATTTACTCAAAAATGTGTGTGCATAATACCATACAATGTATCTCATTGTAATGCTCTTTTAATTGTTTTATTTGGTAGGTGCCGTGCGAATTGTGCAGTCGGTGGGCACATTTTGAGTGTGCCCAATATGCCCATGAAAAAAAGGCTGTATATATTTGCAAGAAATGCCTTACAATAAAATAGAGATTTGAGATCTTTTGGTTGTTTTTATTATTGGATCTTTTGAATAATTCTTATCTATTGCATATATAAACACACACAGAATCCCTTTCACAAATATATACAAGTTTTAACAATACTTTGCTACACTTTTCTTGTTGAAGTTATTTAGTTTAATTGATTATTGATGGGGTTTTTTGTGTTTATTATTTTTACATTACGTACATTGCACATACTGTACTGCTGAAATCTTCAATATACGTTATAAAACAGCATCAACAGTGTACAGGGTGTATAGGGTGAGTAGTGGTGTAAAATAACGTGATTCTGCAGTGGGAGCATTATTTGATAGAGGCGATTGGTCTATCCACATACGGTACTCCTGAAATCTTCAATGAAGACGTTATAAACAATCATCAAAATATGCTCCCCATGTTCATACAGTGTACATAGGGTGAGTAGTGGTGTAAAATAACGTGATTCTGCAGTGGGAGCATTATTTGATAGAGGCAATTGGTCTATCCACATAGCCTACGGTACTCCTGAAATCTTCAATGAAGACGTTATAAACAATCATCAAAATATGCTCCCCATGTTCATACAGTGTAGCCTACATAGGGTGAGTAGTGGTGTAAAATAAGCATTTTTAAGCATTTTCTGATGGGTAGCATGATTTGATAGAGTCCGCTATCGAGTCGCGCTACGGTAGCAAAATCTGACAAGGGAGCAGAAATTGGCAGAACACCGGTACATGCGCTCTCTTTGATAAACCAGGAAGCTGCTCGCGCCACTGAGGTGCAGACTGACCAATTAAAAGGTCACAGAAAAGGCTATCGACCAATGATGGCAGCTCTCCAGTCAGAGCCTACGCAGGTAACTCCCCCTACTCACTGCCACTCAAAGCAAAGCCAACAGAACTGAGTAGGGGGGGGCGGGACTACTTGGTCAGCGAACGCAATGGAAATTCCGATGTTTGACAAAAAAATCCTGGACGATTTCGAAAATCCGCCCGGACATTTTTTTAGGTCTCAAAAAGAGGACATGTCCGGGCAAAAGAGGACGTCTGGTCACCCTAAGTGAACTGTTGTTTAGCTCTGCCAATGTGTGATCAAGCTAGGCTCATGGGAGATGCATGCATTACAAGTCCACACTTGATGCAACAAGTGGGCAGCTTTTATGCGAAAATAAAAACATTATTTACGATCACGTATGGCTATGTGTTGGCTAGCCAAGTAGCTACGTCGTCCTAGCTAGATAAATTAAGCAGGCTACGGTAACTTTCCTTTGAAGCACTGTTAAACAAAGACAGTAGGTACCCGACAAACACGGGACTTTCTGGGGACGTCACAGGTCCCTCGGGTGACATCCGCATTGGGTCATTTCAAACACGTCCTAAGGACGTCGTTGTTTGAGTCTGACAGTGACGTCCGCATTGGGTAATTTCAACGTCTCAAGGATGCCTTTGTTTGCGTCTGACAATAACATTATGCCTGCACCAGGATGTCAACCAGGCGACGTCCGCATTGAAATCATCCTACACACACACACACACACACTTATTTAAATCCAACAATGCTAAAACATGTACCTGATCAACAGCTGCAGCTTCTGTCCAGTGCCAGTGAGCTGTGCACATGCCCTGTGTAACAATTCATTTCAGACCGTCGAAAACAAAGATGTCCAGTTTTTCTCCCATGCAAGTCTTTTAATGTTTTCAGTGGGCTTATTTATGGGTGACTGGCACGTACATGTTTAGTACATTAGTAGACAAGTTACAAGTGTGAATTGTAGGCCTGTTTTCATTGTAGCATATTTGTGCATAATCTGTTATCTACCTTACAACTTCAAACGTATGTGCTTTTGAAAATCATACACAATTATGTTAGTGCAAAAAGATTTTTTTATTGACACCCATATTGATAATGAAAGGAAACTCCAATATAAATTAGATAGCAATAGGCTGTAATATGAACAATGTATGCCAATGTACATGTGCAATGTAGTAGCAGTAACATTATAACAGTAGTAAGAGCAATAGAGATGTATACAGTGAATTACCAGAATATAATATAAGAGAACAGAATAAATATGGATATTCCGCATGAAAAATATAGACAGATGTGTACAGAATGTACAACAATGTCCATTGTAACAGTACCATGATCATGAGTTGTTTTGCTTTAATACATTAATTCAACCGCTGACTAATTCACCTTATAAACACCAGATTAGTTTTGTCCTGTTGCTTCCAGTCATCTCCAAATTGGAAGATCCCTGCATCTTCAGTTCAGTCCCTGGAAAAGGAAAAAAAATGAAAGAATGAAAAAGTGTGCGAGGACATACAAGAACAATTGTACCTAGCTAGCTGAGTTTGACAGATCAGTCTTGTTTTTATGCCAGTAGCTCACAGCTGGACCAGATGTGAGGAGTGACCGAGTAACCTCCATGCAGCCCTCTGCAGCCTTTGCATTAATTGGCAAAGAGGAGACCAAGCATTGTTAAGCTTGCCTTTTTGATGTAACATTAGATCAGTAGTTCTCAACGTGTGGAGAATAAACAGAAGAACATAGAAGAGGGAGACCCAGATCTTCAAGAGTCATACTATTTGATCCAGCAACACTTTTGAATATTCGCAACTCCCACCAGCTTGCTCACAGTCCATTGGTCATTTGGTGAGACAATACAGGTGTGAGGTTGACAAGTAGACTGCAGTGAATTTCTTAGTCTACACTTATGCACAGATACATTAGATTGTGATGAAACCATGATCAGACTGTTGCCCACATTACAAGTATTAGTTCAAGACCACACATGAATGCATTACATTCACAGCATTTTACATTTTACATATATTTTTAGAACTTGTCATCAGACCAGTTGGGTTGTCACTGTATGGACGAGGGAGATGAGATTTGGTGGGGTGCCTAGCGGGGTGCCTGGCAATAGCCGGCTAAGACAATAGTGAGCTATCAAAAGCTCACACAGATGTAAACTGACAACAAAAGGCATTTGGCCGTATCTGCTTCAGATATATCTTAGATCAGTAAAGCAGCCTGTGCATAGGACATGCTGTACAACAAATTGAATTAGTAACAAACAATGGTCAACATGGCTAAATTGCAAAATTCAAGACTACTTTAGGTAAGAGCAATAATCATGATTACTTTCTGGATTAATGCATTACATAGCACATCTGACAAACAAATTGAGCATGCTCAATAACATACCCTATAGTCCACACCCACCACGTTGAGGGCAGCAGCCATGGTTACCAGACATCATCAAGTAACAGGTAGTGCCATCAGGGTAGACCAACTTTGCCCTGGACAGTTTGATAGAGCCCACTACAGTCATAACAGACACATGAAAGGAGGGGATAAACTGTTAGACAGAAATACATGCACACATATTATAATGCTATATGCGGGTGCGTGTGCTGTATGTGTGTCTACCTGGTGAGTGAACTCACTTGCAGGCTTGGAACTTCTTCTGTAT
The DNA here is from genome assembly GCA_030340625.1 of Merluccius polli. Lineage (NCBI taxonomy): Eukaryota > Metazoa > Chordata > Actinopteri > Gadiformes > Merlucciidae > Merluccius > Merluccius polli. Next base: position 78,193 of record JAOPHQ010003437.1, read on the forward strand.
GGACGTGACACACATTTGGAACATTCCAAAATGCACACAGCGGTCTCAGGGCAGCAGTCCTCACACCACCTGCAAACAGAGGGAACAGAAGGAGGCTAACATGAATATATTGCAAAACTCCCCCCCCCATTCACATCCTCTATATGACAGATCTATTAATGAGCATGGCTATACAACACTACAGTTCCTAAATCAGGGGGTGAGATAACTAACATATTAACCTACTTCATTCATTTCTTTTACTGGTCCTCTTTCCAGTTATAGCAACACTACATATATTGTTACATTTATACATTATGCATCATACAGAATCATAGAGGTTGGGTAGGCTATCTATTCATCTATCTATCTATTTAGGCTATGTCATGCTTCAGTCAGGAGCCAATGAAAAATCTCTGATGTTACGCTATGATTTACTATTAATGTCCATTCACAAATACTTTACATCCGCCGTACAGTGGTTTAGGCACGCGGACACATGCAGAACATCAATAGAACCAGGCATGTCTCGCGCAATGCCCGTTTAAAATATCCAGTAACTGCCGAAGTTGCCTTTGTGGGTTTGTGCCAGCGAGAGAAAGAGAGAGAGAGACGAGAATAGACGATAGTTAGAGACGAGTTGTAGTTATTATTAGTTATTAGCATTACATATTAGGTTTGTTATTATTAGGTTATTGTTATTGTATTATTATTATTATTATTATTATTATTATTAGATTAGTGTAGTATATAGCAGTAGTATTAGTATAGTTTAGCAGTAGTATTAGTATAGTTAAGTTTTTGTATTGTATATATTATATTTAGTGTATATATTGTAGTTCGTTTGTTTTTTAGTATATCTATTTATCATCATCATTTAAGGTAAGTGAAGTCAAAGTAGCTATTTAGTTTTAACGGTATAGTGTTTGTAATATATGACTACGATAACGTTCATTCAAAAATTAGCTGCTATGCCAACATTATGGTAGCTAAGCACCATATAACGCCCCCTTTCCAAAGTAACATTTGATAAATAAACCTACATTTTTCGGTAGCGACAGGTGTGTAGGTTTGAACGAAATCTGGTTTGGTTATTCACAGGGACATTTACTGCGTAAAAATGAATCCGATTTTGTTTTCTGTGCTCGGAGTTTGGTGCCGGGCAGCGATGTTGTTTTTCCCACTATGGCCACGCCAAGCACCGCCCCACCCTGCTCCTGATTGGTTGAGCTGTGCTCTCGACTCTAACAGTCAGTACGTTTACATGCACAGAATAAACCCGATTAAAGCCATTGCTCGTCTATGCTCCGCAACTGGTCAACTGCAATTGTCCTGCGTATACATGGCGGCGAGTAATCCGATTCATTGGCCGGAGCGTGTCATACCCCGGTACGATAGGTGGCGCTGTGCCCATTTCAACTAGTGGTAGTAGAGCCACCGGTTGACCCCTTTACGTCACCAGCAACAACAAACTCATTCGAGAAAGCGGTGTTTCAGCAGACAGCTGTCAGTTCACTTCGGGTGATAATCATTTCTCCGCCGCTCCACTGTTCCTCTCGGTCGTCCGCGGAGCGGTCCGCATACGACCGAGAGGAACAGCGGAGCGTCGGAGAAACGATATGGACCCGAAGTGAACTGACAGCTGTCTGCTGAAACATCGCTTTCTCCTCCATGTCGCGTTTCAGTCTGGACTTCAGAGAGTCAAAGCCAAAGTTAATTTCCCCCAATTTCTTTTCCCCATGGGCGAGATAAACCCGACTAGGAGTCTTTACTTGTTGTGTACCAGAGAGTCGGAGAACCCGACGCAGTCTGTAAGATTCATATATCAGAGAATACCGCCGTCAGTTCGGCCGCGCAATGAATGAATAAAGATCGTAGTTATTTTACAACCTCGTTGATGAGCAACATTTAGAAAAACATGGACTTTAAATTCAGCCTTGGGTTAAATCGAAGCGTAGTGTGTACTGAATGCACGTTGATGAAGATACACTCCTATAGGCACGGCACCGGCTTCCTCCATCTTCTGCGCCAGCTTTTTAAATAAATCGCCGACCCAAAGTTAGTTGACAGCTGTCTACTGAAAACATATTTCTCCCACCAGAACAGCCCTGAACGAATGAATAAAGATCGTAAACACGTCCGGAGAAAAAAACATTTATTTTGACAGATGTGCCCGAAGTCACTACTTTACAACCTCGTTGATGACCCACATTTAGAAAAACATGTACTTTTAATTCAGCCTTAGGTGAAATGGAAGCGTAGTGTCCGCGTGCTTCCACCTTTAATGAATGCACGCCATGCGCGCTCCCGCGGCCGGGACACAATTCTTATAGCGCCACCTTTTTAAATAAATCGCCGTTTCTCGTTATCCCTTATCCGACGGCGACAACAACAACAAGACTATCGTCTCCTTCTACTTCCGGTTCACGGCCCCGGGAAAAGATCTCGAGCATGCGCAGAACGCAATTTAACGGATAATCCAATCCGACTGGTTACATGCACGGCTTAGTCGGCTATGGATCGCATAATCTAGGGGTCTTAACCTGATAATGAGAGGGTCGACTCGAACCGATTTTAGCCGGATTAAGGTGTATACATGCATCTTAGTAATCCAATCATTGTTGGGTTAAGCCAAAAAGTCGACTTTCTTGAGTGTCATGTAAACGCACTGAGTGTTTACTGCGCCTGCTAACCCTAACCCTAACCATAACCATAACCCTAACCCAAACCCTAACCCTAACTATATCTTCAACACTTGTAAACTGAGCGGTCGTTGAGATTAAACAATCTTCTAGCTTGCTGGGCGCAGTAGAACCAATCAGGATAGAGTCGACAGCACAGCTCAACCAATCAGGAGCAGGGTGGGGCGGTGCTTGGCGTGGCCATAGTGGGATTTGTAATTTCGTTCGCGGGAATGAGAGGCAAGTCGAAAGACGTAGTAGACTGACGGTTATGTGACGTCAGTTTTTCTTTTCTTTTTTAAAAACCCACCAATCACATATCCCCAAATCATTGCCCCAGATGTCTGTTGGTAGACAACTGTCACAATAGATCCTATATCGTATGTAGATTGTAGAATTTCTGAGTTTCAACACTTAATGTTAATTGTGAATTGTATTTTCATTATATTAACATTTATACCTCAGCTCAAGTTAGAAAGTGGCCTGCCAAGTACACAATCAGGGTGTGCACTTGACCCCTAAATAATGTGAATATGCAATACAAATTCCACGTGTTGCTGCCAGATGTTTTTTTCTTACATTACATAGATGCTGATAGTTATAGGAACAATAGCAAACCATAGAAAGACTTTGCATCAATATTTAAACTAACCATCTTCTTCTTTACTTGCACAAAACCAAGGCCTAGTCCTGCACCGTTTCACACACTGTATGCATCATGAATTTGAGTAAACCGATTGCCTTGAACCATTTGTGTTTGGTAGCTCATTTAATTTAAGTGTAAATAAGCATCTCTGAACTAGCCACATATCAGCCCTGTGTGATGTACTGACACAGGGCTACAGAGGCTACAGAGGCTAGAATAATTTTTCCCCTTCCTGTCGGATTGCAAGCATCTATGAACTTTTACATAGGTGTTTTTAGTTAGATGAAAAACTTTAAAAATCTCAAGGTATAGCAGACTGCCTCAAAGTGCTTGAAAAGGCTGCGGACCTCCAAGTGTTAATTTGCCTATACATTTCTTTTTGCAACATAGATCATTCCCTCCAGTCCCTGTTGACCTCATTCTTGCCAGGTATGTATTCAGTATCAGCCTTAAAAAGCCAATTCAGAACAAAGACTGTTGTTATGGAAACGGTGGTGCTGTTGACAGAGGTTGCATGGGTGTGAACCCTTCTGAATTTTGGATTTTCAATGTGAACCTTAAAAGTTACCCTGTAGTGAGATATTATTACCTGGTTTATTATAGTCCAAAACCCGAAAAATCCCCCTAAAGACCCTCCTGGCACGGCACACATTATGTGTGGCCTAATTAGACGACAAATGTTTTTGAATCAGTAGATGCTCCAATCTTTATCAGGACAATCAGTGTAGCCATTGCAATTTCAGTCCGAGAACTCCATAACAAAAAAAAGCTGGAGGGTTTCAATTATATGGCTGTTCATAGTTCCAAATACTTATCACACATACAAAATGTATGAACCGATTTGGCCGACCCCCATCTTCCAACCTCTGGCTGGTTTTGCCTGGTTTTCTCATGCAATGACTCTTAAGCACATTTTTCAGTCTGTTTATTGTTTGTTTACTTTCAGACACAGCAAAATGTCAGGAGCAAGACAGGCAAGTATATAACAATGAATCTATCTAATCTGACTTAGTTTGTACCTAACAATATCAGTAGTTTTGATATAAGCTATGTCCTTTTTAGAAACATCAACACAATGCTCTTTCCAGTGGTGAACGAAAGAGGCATTATAACAAAATATGGGCAAGGGTGTCAAGAGCTAACAAAAAGAAAAGCCGAGTGACACAGCCTCAATTCAGTGACACTCCATCAGTGGGAGAACATTCCAGTGGCAGCCATTCGCTTGGTTCACCTACGTCCGTGTCAGCAACATCATATTATGAGCCAGGACCTGCAACAGATGCAGAAAGCGAAGTGGTTGTGGAAGCGGTGGACACTACACTGAGGTAAGAGCTAGCGGAGTGGGCCTGTCAGTTTGGTGTCACTCACAGGTCACTGGATGCTCTATTAAAAACTTTGCAAAGACACGGCCATGAGGAGCTCCCGTGAACTGCCAGAGCTCTGTTGGGCACCAAAAGGAGGTTCCGGGTTGAAACAATAGGAGGTGTTGACAGCATCAAATACAACGTGGCTGACCAGCTCTCTCGACACCTACATAAATATGCCCCGGATATCACCGAAAATCTTCAAACAATTAGCATCTCCCTAAATGTTGACGGTTTGCCTCTTTTCAAGTCCTCAAACAAATCTCTCTGGCCAATTCTGTGTTCCATCAATTTAACACCCACATGTATTTTCCCCCTCTCCCTCTCCCTCTCTTCATCTAAACCAAAAGACATCACATTCATCGCTGAAATAGCAAGTGACCTATCACAAGTGCTGCAAAATGGTCTACAATGGGAGGGCAGATCCCTGAAGGTGGAACTGGCGTGCATAACCTGTGATGCCCCTGCCAAGGCCATGGTGCGCTGTGTTAAGTTGTATTCAGGGTACTACGGCTGTGACAAATGTGATCAGAGGGGGATGTGGGCTGGGAGAATGCTGTATCCAGTAATAGAAAACCTTAACTTGAGGACTGATCAGTCATTTCGGGAGTGTTCGCAGCCGGAACACCACCATGGAGAGAACCCGTCTCCTTTCTGCAGCCTCCCATCGACATGGTGAAGGCATTCCCAGGTGACTACATGCACCAATGCTGCCTTGGGGTGATGAGGAAGCTGCTGCTGCTCTGGACAAGGGTGAGGACAGAAGTGAGAATGTCAAGAGCTCAAATTGCACAAGTAAACAATCGTCTGATAGCCCTGAGAAAGGTTATCCCTACCTGTTTTGCCCGCAGGCCAAGGAGCTTGGATGAGCTGGACCGCTGGAAAGCCACGGAGTTCCGACAATTTATGCTGTACACGGGAAAGGTTGTGTTGAGAGGTATTCTCCAGGAGAATCTTTTTGATCATTTCATGACCTTCAGCACAGCTATGTGCATTTTGGTGTCCCCTGAACTGGCTGTGTCACATACCTGCTATGCACACAATCTGCTGCAGTTCTTTGTTGACCGTGGAGGGATTCTGTACGGGCCACAATTCAAAGTGTACAATGTCCACTCCTTGTTGCATCTGGCAGCTGATGTGACATCTCTCGGGAGTCTTGACCACTTCAGTGCATTCCCTTTTGAGAGCCATCTGCACCACATTAAAAATATGGTCAGATCGGGGAAAAACCCTCTGATGGAGATTGCCAACCGACTTGAGGAAACAATTCCAATGAAATTACCTGAAACAAGGCCAGAGAACATGGTTAAAGAAGGGGCAGTGTTCATACTGAGTCCTGGAGAATGCTGTGAGGTTGTTTCCCTTACAGACAATGCAGAGACTGTCTTGTGTAGGGTTTACACCAACTTGCAGTCCTATTTGTTGACCCCCTGTGACTCCCGAATTTATGGAGCCTTTCGTGCCAAGACCCGTGCATCAGAAATGAGGCTTCTGCATCGGAGTTGTCTTGTGAAATTGGCGTTTGTCATCAAGGAACCTCATGGACATAGGGTTGTTGTTACGGTCCTTCACACCATCTGATGACCTAAATCGAATCAACAACATTACTCAATGACATTGCAACAAGTATTGCCATCACCACCACCACCACCTTTTGCATCTCCAGCACAAAAAAAAAACAATCAAAAATTCTATTGTCATACAGGACATGAAGCAGTTTGTTGTGCTTCACTTCACGGATGAAAATGAAGTGGAGGCAGCTCCCTCAAAGTGGCTGGAATGGGGTGATGGGGTAAGTTTTATTTTGTAACATTATCCCCCTCATGTTATTTACTTCATGTAAGCCTTGACTAACGTGTTTTGGTATGTAGTCACCTACAGTTGCATCTTCATTTTGTATTACAGGCAAATGATCTACACTGCTACTGGCCTACACATAACCCTGTTGGTCTGGCAAAAAAGAATGTCCTGCCGGACAAACAGCTGTGGACGAGGTACAGAGTAAGAATACTCTCGCAAACAGGTATGTACACTACCATTCAAAAGTGTGGTGTAATATGGCAGCCCTAGACAATCACAATTTCACAAATGTTTTGCGGGTAGCTATTCAATGATTCCATCAGTGTAGGACATGTAAGGCAACTTAACCTGGGGAATATCTTTGATCCATTTCTGTTTACCCAACTTTTCAGCCTGCGTGAATGTGAATGTTGCTTCACAGGTTTTCTGTGTTTATTTTTTTCTGCAGACACATTGGCCCACCATAGGGCCCGAAAAGCCCAAGAAACCTCACAGCTGGAGGAGTCTGACCACGATTCCCGGCGGGTAGTGTTACCACAGAGGTTCAGAGGTCAGTTTATAATCATTATAAATGTTGTACAAATACTGTAGCCTTGTGAGTTATTTACACATGTAAACCACATTTTATACCAACAGAGGATGGTGACGACCCTCGTATAAGAAAACGGAGTAGAAAACAGCAATGCAAGTACTCAAAAGAGCATGGTGCAAGTTTTTTTTTTCTGAATTGCTAAGTGTCTAGTTTGCATTATCAATGACATGCCATGGGGGGGGGGGGGGGGGGTTCACACTGGTCTTTCACTGTGTGCACTGCCTTACCATGACATGTTGTAGTTAACATCATTTTTTGTGTCTCTCTTTGCAGTTAATTTGCATGACAATACATCAGAAGGTAACTAAAACTATCATAATGATATTACCTACACGTTTCCTGTTTCAAATGCAACTAATGTTCAATTGTTTCTTAACACAGATGATGATATTGCCCACCCTCACCAGAAGAGGTCAAGGCCCTTGGAGTTACCAAGGCCTCCACCATGTGAGTATGACGATAACATCAGAGAAAATCTCTCTACATGCTACATCTGACTTAGAACATTTGACTGCCAAATTGTCTTTGTTTCAAAGTTACTCCAAGTACCCCACAGCACCTGTAACAGCAACATATGCATATGACATCAATATTGTCAATAAACACTCAATAGGACATTCAGAATTACCAGTAGTTGGTGATGTGACCATTTCTGCACTGTAGTACAATCCATGGTGGGTAAACAGAATGGTGACCAGCTCCCAAAAAGGAAACAGAAAAGAAAACATAAATGTAAGTACTCAACAGTACTCAACAGAACACGACGCAGAAGAGTATGAAGACTCATTTTGGAATGGCTGTGTGTTGTTTTTGCATTGTCAATGACATGTCATCATTATTGTTTCTATAGCACTCATTGGCGGAAAAAGTGCACACAGGCCACAAACACCTGCATGTGAGTAATCACATTTGACTGAGTAATGTCATGCACAATGGGTGGGACTTTTCCAACAACCAGTCCTAGTAATAGACCTCATCTTTTTATATATAAATAAATAGCATATGTACACTGCCTTACCATGACATGTTTCAGTTCGCATCATTTTTTGTCTCTCTTTGCAGTTCATTTGCATGACAATTCATCAGAAGGTAACTAAAACTCTCACAATGATATTATCCACACGATTCCTGTTTCAAATGCAACTAATGTTCAATTGTTTCTTAACACAGATGATGATATTGCCCACCCTCACCAGAAGAGGTCAAGGCCCTTGGAGTTACAAGAGGCTCCACCATGTGAGTATGACGATAACAACATCAGAGGAAATCTCTCTACATGTTACATCTGACCTAAAGAAAGTCACTCCCTAATTGTCTTTGTTTGACAGTTACTCCAAGTGTCCTACAGCCTCTGAGCATGCCAGGTAACAGTAGCATATGCATATGACAGCAATGTTTCACATAAGTCCTCGATAGGACATTGTTTAGAATTAACAGTGGTTGGTCATGTCACCTTTTTCTGCTTTGTAGTAGAACCAATGGCAGGGTCAAGTGCCCAGACACAAAGGCCAATCACAACGGAAGGTAAATCTGCAAAAATGTATTGCACAGTAGCCCAACTCCTTTTACATTGTCCTTACGTGGCGGCTTCACCCTTATAATTTTTGACAATTACAGAAGTGGCTAACTTAAGCAATTAGTGAAGGGTAATTGTGTGATTTCACATGTAACACAAAGACACATTTCACATGTTAAACATCTATTAGTTGCTAGCAAAGCTGTTGAATAAAAGCAAAAATGAGTGCTTTGATCACCTGGCCTTGTGCCTATGGCTGAATGGATATGGCCATACTCCCAGTGTTACCATTTGTTAAATTAGTGTTTGTTTCAATATGCAATGGAATGGTTATTTGTATGCATTCATTTCTAACCACCAGATTGTGATTACACATACTTTACAGAGGTCATTAAACTGTTTGAGAGCCTACAGCGGAGGGTGATGATGAAGCTGGAGATGATGGAGGATAAACTCACCAGGGTGGTGAACATTCTGAATGAATGTGGACGGGTGGGGCCAGTGGGCGTAGAGGAGGATCCCCTGGACATCTTCCAGCAGCCACTGGAGACAGTAGAGGCTTTGGACCATTTGTGCCACCGTCTACAGGAGGGCACGTTTAGAAAGAAGACAGTGAGCAGATTTTTTGTTTGTTTGCTTGTTTGTTGTTGACATTTATTATTATTACTACTTATTATACTATTATTACTTACATGACATGATATTTATTCACATTACAGTTGTTTCCCATCTCACAAATTCTTTCATTTCTACAGATTCAATATCTAAGCTTGCAGGCTGGTGCCACTCTGGGGGAAGGTGTCCGGAGGATGCTGAGGAAAATTGGCACCAACTCCCTGTGGGCACAATATTCATATAAGGGGAGAAAGGGGAAAAAGGCCTTTCAGCCCCTCCTTATAAACAAGGCCATCATAAGTAAGTATTTGTAAGTACTACTGTACTTAAGTACTAAAATGCTGTATATGTACTCTACTGCACTATTATTTTTTCTCTTACTTCCACTTCTACTTCAGTGCATTTTTGGATGATTTTAGTACTTTCTCTGACATTTCTTATGTGTTTCATCGTTACTCGTTAGTGATGTGTCGGTCGCGAACGAATCAGTTCTTTCAAACGGGTCAATGAACATACAATTTAAAACACTTTTGACAAGCAGTGTACGCATCATCATCATCTTAATCATTACAAAATTGTTAGTGTATTTCTTAATTTGGCATATGGGGCATAATTTGGGAGTAATGTTCAAGGTCTGCTTATGAAGGGGTTCTCTTGGTTTCATGGTTGTCATGTTTCCTTGACACCAGCTTGTGAAACAGTATTAGAACAGATGATGTGCTAATAGGTTTGGCTGCCCTTGTTTCATATGTTACTATTCTAATATGTGTTGTTGGAATGTTTTCTATATTACAGAAGCATGCAATAAGGTCCACCCCAAAAAAAAGACCCGGCTGATTGAAGACAGCATTGCCGTTGCACTAAAGCACGCCCCAGATCGTGTGCAGGGGCATAGGAAGGTACGTTTGTAACAGTTGCTATCTAGCGGTAATTGTTCACTTGCCCTGCAGGTCTTTGCGTTAACTTGTTTGCCCATAGCAGAGGATCATGCTCTTGAAACACAAGCCCTGCAATTCGATGTGACCTAGTCTAAGAACTAGCCTACTGTAACCTATATGTTATGTCGACATGCATGCTTTTCAGAACAATTTTCACAGAGTGAATATTCGTAGCTTTTCAATGACTTCTGATTCGAAGATGCCATCTTTTTGAATTTGTGTAGAAGCCAAGTGCAGGTCGCGAAGAGGCCCACGAGGAGGAAGACGTCGTAGACGAAGGGCAGCAACACGAGGAGGAGGAGGAGGTGGAGGACGACGACGACGACGACGCCACAGACATTGAGGCTGGGCGCCAGTCCAATTTGTCTTTCAGTTTGTTTGGCGTTTGAAACTTACAAATAAACTGTTGGGGGAAAAATTACATCTGGACTGATTTCTTTAGGGCTAGGGAAATGTTCTAGCTACGGATGTATTTGTAAGCTAGCCTAGTGGTAAAATAAGTAGGCCTAGCCTAAATGAAGTGCTATATAAGGCGGCTTATTAAATTGCCGTCAAAAGCACAGCATCCAATTTTGAATTGAAAGTTACGCAATAACATTATGGTGACAACTACAGGACGTTACCGTCACGTCGCCAGTAAGTCATTTGAACGTCCTACAGTAACATCGCAGGGACAACCACAAGACGTCCCCTAAAAGTCTCTGTAATGTCCTGGGGACGTGCTGTTGACGTCCCGAAAAACCGTCCGCGGGACGTAACGCGAACCCTACACATTTACGAGGAGGCGACGTTCGGCGGGGACCTGTGGGGGACGTCGCCAGGACCTTATTTTGTTTGCTGGGTAGACCTTCAACAACCGTAACTGGGAGTTGGTTTCTCTTAGGCTTTGAGTTACTGTTACGATACCCCCTTACATATAGGCTATCAATATCCCAAAAATGACAATAACTCATTTTCGACCAAAGATGAAGTTGCGGCATTTTGTCTTTAATACGGCAGCTACACTTCTGTCTCCACATCACAACCAGGGATCACAATACCTTCTCCACTTCCATTAGTGTGAGGGCTTCTTGGGGGACACCCCGGCCTTGTAGAAAATCTGTCACTGACATTTTTTCCAGAACTGCGCGGTTGGTAAACATCACTAAAGAAAGAGACTTTACGTCATTGATCTTGTAAACAACCACTTCCAGTGATAATACAGAGCAGCACGTCTAAAGCTTACCTTCACATTGTAAAGATGTTCCACCGATAGGCCGACCGTGCGTGACTCTCTCCAAACTAGTTTTAAGTGTCAAGAATGCAGACATATGATATTTAAACTTTATTCTCGACATTTCGAGTTTAATCTCGACATGTCGACTTTAAAGTCGACATGTCGAGATTAAAGTCGACATAACATTTCAACTTTATTTTCGACATTTCGAGTTTAATGTCGACATGTTGACTTTAAAGTCGACATGTCGACTTTAATCTCGTCACGGCAAAAATATTTTTTTTCTTCATGTGTGGCCCTAATACTCCGTCGTAGAAGTAGTACAAGATACATGTGTAGTTTTATTTTGATGACCTGATGGTGAGTTACGCAAAAGCGCTGTAGTGGCACAAGTGACGTTACGCATCGCTGATTATGGGCGCGCATGCGTACTTGCGTACCAGTTATGTGCACCCCTGTATATAGGTCTATGTTTAGCACCGTATCAGAAATTATCTCCGTCCATACTACCACGCCTGAAAACGCCATGCGTGGTCATGTGACCACGAAGGAAGCAGATTGTCTACCCTGCGGGTCTCTAAAAACACGGCGTTTCGCCCGGAGGCGGGACTTTACGTCCTACGTCACTCACGATGTGTGTGACGTAGTGCGCGTGTCCGTTTGTCTGTACACGGTGCTGAGAATGGCTGACGGCAAAGAAAAACATCTGCCGGTTAATTTTAGCGATACAATTTGTTTCTGATTAGATATTTTACGTTTTGGTTGTTAATGTAGATCTAAAATTGCGCAGCGATGTCTGTCAACATTGTGAATACTTTACCGTTTTGGTGTTAGTGATTACGTAGCCTATTGTCAATTCAAGTAGGCCTAGCCTATCAAATAAAATATGATGAGAGAACTGCTGTTGAGAAGTGCATACTTCCAGGTGGGGCAATACAATAGTGAAACATTATCCAATAACAAAGGGCAGACGTTTGAGTAGCCTACTAATAAGTACAGGCTAAACTCTGAAAACAAATCAGCTGATGATTAATCTATATAATCTTATCTTCCCGTTAATTGACGGGCATGGCGGAGTAGTCATTAGGCTACGTCGCAGACAGTCAAGCAGGACATCAAGTTTACAGAGATACATTTTTAATGATATCATTTTTGCTGGCGTGAAAGGGGAACATAAATGTAAATGTTTTCCCTGTTGGGTGCTACACATTGTTTGTTAAAAGGAACCCCGGCTATGTAGACTTGTAGGCCCTAATACGCCACTATTGTTCTCTTGTAGTAAAATATGTTGTTAGAAGCACATAAAATATTGCCATTTCTTTAAAAAAGATATAATATGTAGTACATATTTTGACCTACGTACGCCGCCATGTAATCCGCGCGCAATGCACTATGGGATCGATGACGTAGAATGGTTGCGCTTGGTAGAATAGCTATTGACGTTAGTGCTTGTTTACCCGCGTAGAGTTAGAGTAAAAGTTTTTAAGAGTTAAGTAAAATGCCACATTGTGCTGCTTTTGGGTGCGACTTCCAGTCAAAAGGCAACAAGGGGAGTGATGTGAGTTTACACCGCTTTCCTACTGACAAGAAGATGAGAAAGAAGTGGGAAGATGCCTGTGGACGGACACAATTTCCACAAGATCCGCGGCTGTGTTCACAACATTTTTCTCCCGACGCATTTGAGGCTTTTAGTCGACCACAACTGCTGAAAGAGCTCGTCGGAGCGGCTGGGTATAAACGAAGACTACAATCAAATGCTTTCCCGACAATGTTCTCACGTAAGGAGCCTAAACGTATACCTAAACCTATAGCATCATTATAACACAACGGTTATGGAAAATAGAACGACAGTACATTGAATTAAATTGCAATGAAGTTACAAACGATCCGCAACATTAAGAGAATAGGCTCCGAAACTGATAAACTGATAAACAGGGGGACGGGATCCCACCTCGGCCGGCGCGCCCTCACTTTCATTGCGCCGTTAGACTCCTTGGTCCGTGTTTCAAGACGGGTCGGGTGGGTAGCCGACATCGCCGCCGACCCCTTGCGCCAGTTGTACGTGTCTATGATTGTGATTATGTCTATGATTGTGATTGTCTATGATTATACACATATGATGTGCACACCAGCATTTTTTACATCCACTGGCTTTAAAAAGTTGTTTAAACATTGCAAGACATTAAAGTGCTCATGATGAAATGCATTAAAATGTTTTAAATGTTTAATTGAAATCTCTCCATGATTCATCTACTTCTGTATCATCAATATCTACATCCTCAAACCCTGTATAGATTCCACTTGGTTCTGGGTAGACATTTCTTATTTTGGTAACTGCACATGCAGGAATGACTGCGGATTCTTCTCCCTAGTCTGCCATGTATCCACCATGTAAACTGCCGATATGAGGCATATCTGTAAGACCTGCAACCAGAGCATTCATCTTTTTAATACTTAACATTAACTTTTGTGGGTTTTCATCTGAGGACTTGAGTTACTGATTGAAGCTAATAGATAAACAACAAACATCCTACTATTGATATAGAAAAATAACATGGTCTTTCTATAGATATGTCAACAAATGTATACATGTGCAAAATAAGGTAGGCTATCTAATAAGGCGGGACCACTGAGCAATCTGGACAGCTCCGTAGCTGCTCCTAGCTGACCGACAGGAGGATCAGCAACCCGGACAGCGCCGCCGGCTATCGAGCTTTGAGGCTACCTATTGGTGACCCGGTTCCGATTGGGAAGGGCAGCACTCTCCCGGTCGTGGAGGCTGTTTCGCTCGGGTTCAAATTGAAAAGGCTGAATAGATGACATGTTTATGTCGCTGTATAGTCTCAACCAGAGCCGTATATTGGGAAAATAATAAGTTCGCTAGTCTCAACAGGGTTTCCGAAGCCGGCAAGTGCAACCATATGACGTCACTACCCAGACGTTAACAACAATGGCGGCCTACGAGTTAAACTATTTTTTTACACATTTTATAAAAACGAAGACATTAAGACGGTTTGTTATATCACTTTATAATAATTGATACTAACATTTATCTTTTAAGAACTACAAGTCGACATAGCCGGGGTTCCCTTTAATAAAGGTCCCCTTCCACTAATAAGTCCCTCTGAGTGCTTTGAAAAGCTCTTTGTAGGTGTAAACCCCTCAAAAGATCCTCACCCAATCGCACCCGTGAACTTGGCCATAGGGTTGGCCAATCAATGACTTTGCAGGCTGGTGCACTGGCGAATGGGAGGAGAGGAGAGGGGCGGGACTAGAGAGAGTCGGCGGGAAACGGAGAAGAAGATGGTGGCGCTCCACGGAACTCCACGGCGGATGACGAATATAAGATAGACCTGGGCCGTGTTCCGATATCTGTGAGTACACTAACTTCCGTGAGTACACTTAAACATAGTACACTATCCGTACTCAATAGGTACGCAGAGCTTCAGATGTTAGTGCTGTTACTCTGTGGCGCACTTAACGGAAATGACATCAGCTGCGCGGCCGCGTCACCCGCCAAACACGTGAATTCATTAGACGTTCTCTGAGCGCGGCTCTGCCTCTTCCGCTACGTAGCTAAGATGGCTGCCGTTGAGTACGCATAGTGTACCCCGTAGCACACTCAGCATTTTGGCCGTTTTGAGTACACATACGGGTCCTTTCAAGTACACTTCTTTTGCCGCGATCATAATCGGAACACCCTACGTACTCAAACTAAGTATACTAAGTACGGGTAGTACGGCTATCGGAACACGGCCCAAATAAATGGTTAAGTTTTAGCTCTTAGTTATCACGTGTGTTACACAGTTTAATCGGAGTTACGAGTTTTAGCTCTTAGTTATCGCGCGTGACACGGCTAAATCTGAGCTACGGAAGAGTTGCGGTTGGAGTGGCGTGTGGAAGAGTGGGAGACTCCACGCCATCGGCCCTGGGAACAATCCGGTGTGATGTCGGGACGTGTGGCTCGTCTAACCTGCTCCATCCCTTCCTCTCCACCTCTCAGGCCGCGGTGCGGTTGGTGAGTAGTTACCCTGCCACACGTGACTCCGACATTTTGCTGCTGAGGTTCATGTTCATTCGGTGAACGGTCGGCTAACCAGTGGGCAATCCGAACCGGGACCATTAAACTGAGGGTGGACATTGAGTGTTTTTGTGATATTGAGTGTTTTTTGTGTGCGTTCCCGGTGTTGTATCGACAGTTACAGTTGAACTGTGTTTATATGTATCGGTCGATATACTTTGGGGCTATTGAAAAAAAAAGAAGTTAACAAATGATCCATTTGAGAGTCAAAACGGCGAATTTTACCGGAAGCAGTTCCCGTGTCCCGCCGCCATCTTAAATCGCTGTTTTCAGTGTACCGCCGCCATCTTAAATCGCTGTTTTCTAAAATGGAGTCTGGCTGTGTATGTGTTTCAGATGATTATAGCCAAAACACAACAGAATAACGTCAAACTTAATCTCACTATTGTGTACAACTGATGCTAATGCTGAGGCTAGCAAGTACATGACCTGGTCAAACAACAAAATCACTGAATGAAAGTGACCAATATGATTCCTCTTGTATCCACCTGTCCAATCAGACGAGGGATATCTGTAGGGTTTGCCTGACAACAGCCCGAGAAAATTCGCGCCAGTGAAAATGACCAATAGGAGTCCTCTTGTATCAACTGTCAAATCGGATGACGCATGCGCGATGACGATAGCCCCCCCCCAGGCCGAGGCAGACAGAAACGTTGAGAAAAAGAGCGATTTTCTGCCTCTGCACTGGTCTCACATTTGGGCTTATTCTGACAAAACGGTAGCTCCTATTAAGAAAAACCCCAGACCATCATCGCTGTAAGGACTTCCTGAACGATTTGGTGTTTCTACAGTGTTTCTACGGTAAATATTTTGGAGACACTTGCAAGTTTAAAACAGGGGTCCGTTCTGCTACTCTCAGAAAATATTTGTATTGGAGTCAATGAGGAGCAGAGAGAGACTGGCCGCACTTAGAGGCTGCTAATTCAAATTCTGTAAGTCTCTGATTTTTTTGAGCACATTGTGAGAGACGGAACAAGTTTGTCTACAAATTTGGAAACAATCATGTGTGTAGAGTGTAAATTGTGGAAAGAGAAAATATCAGGAATGTTTTTTGGGCTCTCCCACTCTGACCGATGATTTCATGCACTCTGACACGAACATTCCTCGCAATTCACACCCTTTATAATCTCATTATTTCTCCAAAAATGATCATGGTCATTGATCAGTGATTGATCAAAAACTATATGACCTATCAAAACGTGGAATAACACGCCAATACACAAGACTTGTGTCTACTGTTTAAAGTTTAAATGGAGTCTCTAGGTGAAAGTATGCCAGAGCAGCAGACAGCAGTAGGCAGTACGTCTTTTTTTGACCACCTCCCATTCATTCTCTATGGGACATTTTTCACATTTTTTTTCATGTTTTTTTTCTCGTGTTTTTTTTTTTTTTTTCCTGATGACGCATGTTTTGATATATTATTTGACTAGTAGCGAATTGAAATTCGCCCGGAAGAGGAATAATAAGAAAAAATCCACAGTATAACAGTAGTGCTTGGTGCGATTGCCCTGTGGCCCTAATTAACGGGGTGACATGCATATAATGAACACAAGTCCATTGATTTAAATTCCTGCATATAAAAAGCTTGGTGCGGCCATTATAAGGACGCGTGAGGATGCGCAAATAGTCGCGGCGTCACACACACCCATAGGCTATCTACACTTACCCCAGCAAAGCACACCCATAGGTGGCCTACACTTAGCCCAGCAATGCACACCCATAGGCGGCCTACACTCAGAGGACAGCAACCCCCCCAACCCCTCGACAGTCACAACCTTACCCCAGCAATGTTTGTTTTTATTTAGATCCCCATTAGCTTTTGCAAAGCAGCAGCTATTCTTCCTGGGGTCTATCATATTTCAGTGTGACAAATACAATGTAGAAATACACAGAATGATAACAGACATGACATACATTACATGAATACATAACATAAACAAAACACACACAGACAATACGTAATTACATTTCACATAAAACATGGTTGATATCACAAAACAAATACAAAAAAAACAACACAAAAAGACAGCTGCATCAATTATAGTTGATATTTAGATAATGACTTTTAAGTTTTTTAAAGCTATATAGATTTAATTGAGTAATAAGATTAGGGAGTGAGTTCCACTGTTGCATTGCCCTATATACAGTATAACTGTACGTTGAATCATACCCAGATAGCAAAATGTGATTGAATCAACATTGAGATATTGTCAGGCTGAAGATTGTAATCAACATTGATGTCAGACATTGAAAGTGCTCGCTATGATCAATATTGAAATAACGTTGAATTTCCAATCAATTCTGACAATGAATCAACCTTGATTCAATTATGATGTGATCAACATTGAAAGAATGTAGAATTGAATCAACTAGAGCCCGACCGATATATCGGCGGGCCGATATTATCGGCCGATATTAGGCATTTTCCAAACTATCGGTATCGGCATTTATAATGGCCGATAAATGAATATTTTAAAAAACGGACGAAACCCCCTTCAACCAGTTATAACGCCACAAACCCTACAACCAGCTGATCCAGCCAGAGTCGGGCAGAGCGAACGAGTTATCCACGACCGCGAGTGACACGAGCAGCAAAAGCGGCCGGCGGTCCTTCATTTTCAATGAGCGCTGCCGACGAGGAGCGGCCGGCGCCGCGGCGGCAGCGACCAGCGCGACGCCGGCGTCCAGCGCGACGCGGAGAGTTGAAATTAGTTTAACTTTATGCAAATGAGCGGCGTCGGTGCGAAGCAGCAACCCGCTACACTTCACGCCACTGTCCTATTTCACAGCGTTGCCGCGCTTTTTTCTTTTCTTTAGTTTTCCTTCTGCTCTGGAGACGACTATATTCCTATGAGTGCTACGGGCGGCACTTGTGTCATAGACGCGCCGCGGCGGCAGTGTGTTTTGCACTTTATAATGCTTTATCTCCATTTCTGTTATTTTGATGACTAAATAATAAACAGGGGAAACGTGTAAATTGTTATTTGAACATGCTTGTCCCGCCGGCCTGCCGAATAGCTCTACAAACTTGATATTGCAATGGGCGGAACCAAACTTGATGTCTGCAGTGCTGCTTGAAGCCCCGCCCCCCTGGCGACGGCAGCCAGCGGCCAGCAGCCACAGCGCCCCCTGCTTTTATTAACTTTATTTGTTGTAGAGGGACAATGTACATTCATTGACATTTTACAGAACGAATGTAAAAGTCCGAGTCCATGGTCCTCAACCGGAAAAGGGTGGCGTGCACCCTCCGGGTCGGGGATGAGATCCTGCCCCAAGTGGAGGAGTTCAAGTACCTCGGGGTCTTGTTCACGAGTGAGGGGAGGATGGAGCGGGAGATCGACAGGCGGATCGGTGCGGCGTCTGCAGTAATGCGGACTCTGCACGGATCCGTCGTGGTGAAGAGGGAGCTGAGCCGAAAGGCAAAGCTCTCGATTTACCAGTCGATCTACGTTCCTGCCCTCACCTATGGTCATGAGCTTTGGGTAATGACCGAAAGAACGAGATCGCGAGTACAAGCGGCCGAAATGAGCTTCCTCCGCAGGGTGGCTGGGCTCTCCCTTAGAGATAGGGTGAGAAGCTCGGTCATCCGGGAGGAGCTTGGAGTAGACCCGCTACTCCTCCGCGTTGAGAGGAGCCAGATGAGGTGGCTCGGGCATCTAGTTAGGATGCCTCCCGGACGCCTCCCTGGTGAGGTGTTCAGGGCACGTCCCACTGGTAGGAGACCCCGGGGAAGACCCAGGACACGCTGGAGAGACTATGTCTCTCGGCTGGCCTGGGAACGCCTCGGGATCCCCCAGGAAGAGCTGGCCGAAGTAGCTGGGGAAAGGGAAGTCTGGGCTTCCCTGCTTAGGCTGCTGCCCCCGCGACCCGACCCCGGATAAGCGGAAGAAAATGGATGGATGGATGGAAATGTAAATGCACCCAATTATAGCCAAAAGGCTAGTTTCCATTGGTTGTCCCCCTGCCAGAAGGAGCATGGCAAAATTACCTATTAATTAAAAGAATAAATTACAGTAAAAACAAAACAATTACAGTATATATATAAAAAAACAGATGTGTTAAACATCTGTCTACAACCCACCCAAACCCAGCACTCACATCCACAAGATACACACAAACACACAAACACCAGAAGTACACACACTCTATCCCCCCCCCCCCCCCCCCCACACACACACACACACACCAGAGATACACAGGCGCCCACACACACATACATACACACTCCAACAGTCATATTCATCTAATCACATACACTAGTGCTGACAGACTTGGTTGTCGATCAGCCACTTCTTTAATTTGTACTTGAATGAGCTAAAAGAACTGGACTCTTATGTTTAGTGGGATTGTATTCCACTCACCAGCTGCTTTATACGTAAAAACTGACTGACCAAAAGTTGATTTCTTGTAGGGCACTACACAGTCACCTCTAGCAGCCCCTCTAGTAGCACTGGTTGCAGTGGATCTAAATTGCAGGAGGCTGCAGAGCGGTGGTGGAGCTAAGCTGTATCGGATTTTGTATACAAGACAACAATTTTTAAACCTAATAAGATTGTCCCAACTTAGAAGCCTATATTTTCTAAGTATTGAACAGTGATGAAAAGATCTTGGTTTTTTATCTAAAATCTTGACAGCTTGTTTATACAAAGATACTATCGGTTTTAATGTCATGGAGTTTGCAGTGGCCCATGTTGGTAGACAGTAGTTAATATGTGACAAAATTAGAGAGAACATGTACATTTTTGCAGCCTCTGTTGACATATGATTTCTAAGATGCCTAAAATTTTTAAGTGCAAAGTTTGTGATCCTACTCACTTTTTTAACATGTTGCTTGAAAGCCAGGTTACTGTCCAAAATAATGCCTAAATATTTAAATTCCTTTACAATTTTAATTCTCTGCCCTGAAATGAAAACATCAGGTTCTGTATAAGATGTGTTTGTTTTAGCAAAGAACATGGCAACAGTTTTAGAAGTGTTAAGTTGTAAATGACAATTATTCAACCAATTTGAAACATCAATCATAACTTTTGTCAGCTGTACTGCAACCTCAGAATGATTTTTACCTTTAATAATAATGACAGTATCATCTGCATACATAAGGATCTCACTGCCTTGGCACACAGATGGAAGGTCATTTATATAAAGACTAAAAAGAATTGGGCCTAAAATTGAACCTTGGGGTACCCCTGTTACCAAATCTTTAAAGGAGGATCTTGTATTTTGTATTTTAACACATTGAGAGCGGTTAGTAAGGTATGATTTAAACCAGTTAGATGTATACTGAGAAAAATTAAACTGAACAAATTTTGACTGAAGATTATTATGATTAACTGTATCAAACGCTTTTCGTAAATCCAGAAATATCGCCCCAACCACACCCCCTCTGTCTATTAAAGACTTAATTCTTTCAATAAAATAAACAGTTGCCGTTTCTGTTGAGTGGTGTGCCCTAAATCCATGTTGCATCGGATGTAGGAGTTGGCTAGAATTTAGATGAAGAATTAGTTGGTCCGCCGCTATCTTTTCTATGACTTTGGACATAACAGGGAGAATACTTATTGGTCTATAATTTGAAACTAACTGCGTGTCATCATTCTTAAAGATAGGAACAACAACAACTGCAGGCTTCCAATATTGGGGGAAGCTCCCTCGACCCTGAGTCAAAGAGATATTTACAATATGCGTAATTGGTTTAATCAATGAACCTGCACACTCCCTGATCATAGCAGAGTCCATTTCATAAACATCTTTTGAAGATTTAGGTTTGAGTGAATCAATCACTTTTAATACTTGCGCTTCACAGACTCTTTCAAAATTAAAAATGGATCCTGGTATTAGTTCCTTGATGTCATATTGCTGGTGCAAGGAAAAACTATTGGCAATAGTAGCTACCGAATCTACAAAATAATGATTGAATGCATCCGCTATATCCATTGCCTCATTTGTTAGTGTGTCATTAATCCTCAGTTCGATCTGTTTTCTAGCATTGTTTTGTCCAGATAGTTTCTTTATTTGCTGCCATGTCATTTTAGAGTTTCCCTTATTATTTACTATTATCTCAAGGAAGTAATTTGCCTTGGCTTTTCTAAGTTCTTTTGTCACCTTATTCCTTATTGATGTAAATTTAAGCCTGTCAGTTGCCAATTTAGACTTCAGTGATGCTTTTAGGATCTGATCTCGTTCTTTCATCATTTGAAGTATACTTTTATTCATCCACGGGAGGGAAGCCCTATTGTTTTTATTTCTAGACATTTGTGAAAATTCTTTAATAAGTTTATGCAGTTTATCCACAAAATACTGGCTAGTAAAGTCCAGATTATCTGATTTCATTAATTCATCCCATTTTATCTTCTGCACTTCATTTTTAAAATCTTCCTTTTTATTCTTTGGTATCTTCATATAGTCCATGGTCTGTGCAGAAACAGGGCCTTTCTTTCCATTTACTTTTCTAGTCATTAGTATCAGATTATGATCAGAGAGTCCAGTTATAAAGTTATAAGATTTGATTATTCTTTCAGGCTTATTGCTAAAAATTAGGTCAATCTGTGTACTAGAAGAATTGGTAATTCTGGTTGCTCCGCTAATTACTTGTGTTAAATTAAAACTGTCAGTTACTTGTTTCAGTTGTTTTCTTGCAGACTTATCTTCCCAATTCACATTCATATCTCCTATTACAATCACCTCTCTATTGAAGTCACACTGTCGCAACATTTCTCTAAATTGTTCATAAAAACTGACATTTGATGAGGGCGGACGGTAGAGTACAATTAGGGTTACTGACATTTCTGGCGAGAGTACAATATTTAAACCCAGACATTCTAGTTCACATGCCATGTCTTTGATTACATTACATCTAATTGTGTCCTTTACGTAACACATAACCCCCCCCACCTTTTCCATATTTACGATCATTCCTAAAAATGTTAAAACCAGGCACATTTATAGCCGCATGTGGCGAGTTTACATTTAACCATGTTTCAGACATTGCTAGGAAATCCAAATTTGATTCTTGTAAAATATGTTGTACTTGTTCACATTTAGAAAGAACACTTCTTATATTTATGTGACCACCTAAGAGTCCTTTGGGTTTGCTACGTGCGTCCCAGATTAATCTAGAGTTGTTCACAGTTTTAAAAACGTTCCATTTACGATGCTTAATTATGGCTTTATTTATGCGTCGTTTAGACCTAGTTGTCCGTAGGAGTTCAATTACCACATTCCCATGATTAACGATATCCTCCCAGCATTGAGTTGTTTCAGTCGTCCTCTGCCCAAGATCATTCACCGGACCACCAGTCTCGTCGTTCGCCGTCTCTTCAACGAGACTGATCTCCAAGTCCAGGCTGGCAGCCGCGTCAGCCTTTACTTCCATGTTTCCCCTCCACGAGCACCCAGGCTCCAGTAGCCAATCTTCAGAAGCACGTTCACTCCCGTCTGCTCTTCCGAACTTGACCTCGGCTAATCTCTTCGCATCTCCCGTGGATGTTAAAACAGCAGAAATATCCGCGTTGGTTGAAATGCAAGCAAACCCGACAGAAGAGCCCCATTCCACCGAGCTTACCTGAGGGATCGCAGCGGTGCTCCTGATGTTGTTTTCAGGTAGGCCAGTATGGTGTCTGCTTCGCAGGTTTACATATTGATCTCTCATGCTGCTCATGTCTCTCGCGTTGTGACCCATCGGTGAACTGTGTTCACTGCATTATCCTATTATTTTAGCGAGGACTCATAAATAACTCCATATAACTAATGTTATGGAAATCTGTTTATGTTTTGTTACGCGTTTCTGGAATTTCTTTTTTAAATATATATATCGGCCGATATATCGGAATATCGGCTTTTTAAATCATCAAATATTTGTATCGGTATCGGCCTTAAAAATCCCATATCGGTCGAGCTCTAGAATCAACATTGATTCAACTATACACTCACCGGCCACTTTATTAGGTACACCTTGCTAGTACCGGGTTGGACCCCCTTTTGCCTTCAGAACTGCCTTAATCCTTCGTGGCACAGATTCAACAAGGTACTGGAAACATTCCTCAGAGAGTTTGGTCCATATTGACATGATAGCATCACGCAGTTGCTGCAGATTTGTCGGCTGCACATCCATGATGCGAATCTCCCGTTCCACCACATCCCAAAGGTGCTCTATTGGATTGAGATCTGGTGACTGTGGAGGCCATTTGAGTACAGTGAACTCATTGTCATGTTCAAGAAACCAGTCTGAGATGATTCGCGCTTTATGACATGGCGCGTTATCCTGCTGGAAGTAGCCATCAGAAGATGGGTACACTGTGGTCATAAAGGGATGGACATGGTCAGCAACAATACTCAGGTAGTCTGTGGCTTTGACACGATGCTCAATTGGTACTAATAAGCCCAAAGTGTGCCAGGAAAATATCCCCCACACCATTACACCACCACCACCAGCCTGAACCGTTGATACAAGGCAGGATGGATCCATGCTTTCATGTTGTTGACGCCAAATTCTGACCCTACCATCCGAATGTCGCAGCAGAAATCGAGACTCATCAGACCAGGCAACGTTTTTCCAATCTTCGATTGTCCAATTTTGGTGAGCCTGTGCGAATTGTAGCCTCAGTTTCCTGTTCTTAGCTGACAGGAGTGGCACCCGGTGTGGTCTTCTGCTGCTGTAGCCCATCCGCCTCAAGGTTCGACGTGTTGTGCGTTCAGAGATGCTCTTCTGCATACCTCTGTTGTAACGAGTGGTTATTTGAGTTACAGTTGCCTTTCTATCAGCTCGAACCAGTCTGGCCATTCTCCTCTGACCTCTAGCATCAACAAGGCATTTGCGCCCACAGAACTGCCGCTCACTGGATATTTTCTCTTTTTCGGACCATTCTCTGTAAACCCTAGAGATGGTTGTGCGTGAAAATCCCAGTAGATCAGCAGTCTCTGAAATACTCAGACCAGCCCGTCTGGCACCAACAACCATGCCACGTTCAAAGTCACTTAAATCACCTTTCTTCCCCATTCTGATGCTCGGTTTGAACTGCAGCAGATCGTCCTGACCATGTCTACATGCCTAAATGCATTGAGTTGCTGCCATGTGATTGGCTGATTAGAAATTTGCGTTAACGAGCAGTTGGACAGGTGTACCTAATAAAGTGGCCGGTGAGTGTATATATGCATTGCATTATACATTAAAACAAGGTTATCCATTTCAACACTTTGCAACCTTGCCTTGTAGGTTTTTAATATGCCTCATTAAAAACCCCATTAGATTGGCTATTTCAATTATTTTTAAGAAACCAAGGTTGAGAACAGCATGCTCTATGAACAAAAAAACCACCAACAAAACAGACCATTATTCAAAAAGTTATTTATTAAATATTTAAAAGCAATTACAAACAAACATCTTAAGGAATTATGAACATTACATCATAACTAGAAAATGCATTTCCTGCAGAAAACGTGTGTGAATGCTGGAAGCTGAATGATAAGCGCAATGCAGAAATATAAAATGAATTGATCTGAAGAATCTGAAAGTAGTAGTATAAGCTGAAATAGTAGAAGAAGCTGAAAGTAGTAGTAGAAGCTGAAATAGTAGAAGAATCTGAAAGTAGTAGAAGAATCTGAAAGTAGTAGAAGAAGCTGAAATAGTAGAAGAATCTGAAAGTAGTAGAAGTAGTTGAAATTGTAGTAGCTGAATTAGTAATACTAGTAACTGAAGTAGTAATAACACTGTCTGAACGTCCTCAAAAGGTAGCCCTATCTGGCAACACTGTCTGAACGTCCTCAAAAAGAAGCCCAAACTGGCAACACTGTCTGATCCTCAAAAAGCAGCCCAATCTGGCAACACTGCTGAACGTCCCCTCGCTCGAGCGTCAACGTGAAGTCAACTGAAAAGGAATCAGTTAAACTGTGAAACTCTTAATAAATATAAATGCTATCGAAATTTCGTTTGGATATTATGGGATATACAAGTCTGTAGATTTGTGACATTTTTTGAACGAAGGTAAACGATTGAGAATTGATTTAGTTAGGCCTACGATGTGTAACTGTCAGAGATCAATGTGTAATCGATGTGTAACTGTAAGAGAACCCGAAACTTAAACTGTGATTCTGAAAAAATATAAATGCTATTGAAATTTTGAATGAAGGTTAACGGTTGAAAAGTGAATTAATTAGTTACGACGTCTTAAACAGTGGAAGGTCCGCCGGTTACAATGGGACGAATGGTAGAATATGACGATTTGAAACTAAAACGGCGATACAGAAAGTATAACGGCTATCGAAATTTTGTGAACACGGCTAGATGGATACAAATCTCTAGATTCGTTTAATTGTTTGAACGATGGGAAACGGTTGAAATTTGAATTAGTTACGACGTAAAGCAGTGGAAGTAAACAGTGGAAGGTCCGCCGGTTACAATGGGACAAATGGTAGAATATGACGATTTGAAACTAAAACGGCGATACAGAAAAAAGTATAACAGCTATCGAAATGTCGTGAACACGGCTAGATAGATACAAATCTCTAGATTCGTTTAATTGTTCGAATGATGGGAAACGGTTGAAATTTGAATTAGTTACGACGTAAAGAATTGGAAGAATAAGAGGCTGGAAAAAGTAGAATAAAGGTGGAAAAAGTAGAATAATTTGAAAAGTTGAATGAATATGAAAAATCTGAATAGATAGCCATAATGTCGTAATAAATCTGAACATTTTGATATTTGAATGGTTTCTGTAGCTGAAAGTATGAAGAAGGAGAAGAGTGCCAAAAAATGTTCGGAAGAAGAATAAAAATAAAAATAATAAAGATTTCGATATTTTCGATATCTAGTGTGAATGCTCGAGCATTCACACTAATTAAGAACATTACAGTAACATTTGCCCTTATAACTGTTTGCCTTTTCTTGGTACCACGCCACTCCTCTCAGGTGCGTAACACAGCCACTTCTGCAGTGCACCCCTGTACTGCAATTCAGTCAACTTGCGGTCAAATTGACGAGCAGCCGCTGTAATAAAAAGAAAGAAAAATCTTCCCATGGAATCTTCCTTGTGGTGTTTCTGGAGCTGAACCTTTAATAAACCGACAACATGGCATTGCACATTAGGTCATTGTGTATTAGGGGGTAAATGGGCATATAGCTATCTTTACCCAGGCCAGGTGATCTGAAGTTAGCTGATGTGGAGCCATTTGCGTAGCTGGGACTGATGTCTAAAAGAAATGACACACTGTTAATAATTACATTGAACATGATTTGTGGAATTATGCACAGACAACATTTTTACATTTAAAACGGTGTACTTCACCGGTAAACCGTTTTTGCTTGCTCCTTTTGAAATATGATAGGTCACTCCTAGTTGCATATGCATGCTGCACGTGGAAAACGTTCTTCTACCCCCATTGCATGCATTAGCCAATGTAAGAACATAGACAGATGAGGAAGTCAGAAACGAGGAAGTGAGAAAAAGCCTAACACTCTGACGTATGAATGTGTATGAATATTCATGACCTCGCCTACCTTGGACCGCCCTCAGGAAAACAGTATACGGCATTTCAGAATGTTTGTAAACAATAGGCGTCAAGATACTTCCGGGTGGCAGGAAGGTAGCGGCTTCCACTGAAGCGATCCAGCCGGCTACTGTAAACAGTGTTACATTGTTAAAAACATTGTTGTTGATCTCGGTTTCATTTTTAAAAAAGTATTACGTCGCTAGGGATGGGACGATACACTTAAACTCACGATACGATGCACCTCGATATGCCAGGGTCACGAAACGATACGTCACGATACGATATCAAAAAAGAAAAAATATTACTGCGTAATTACAACTTATTTATTTTTGTTTCAGTTGCACACAGGGAAACACACAGCCCAACAAACAAGAACACTCCCTTAGTGCTCTAACCCTAGCCTCTCAGCCTCTCTTAAGTCATGGCCCTGGCCTAGGACTGGTTCTTCTTCAGAAAAACTAACATATCAACATGTTCTGGTGTAATCAGTGATCTTTGAGCACACACAATGTCTCCTGCCGTTCACTGGGCACTGACGTAGCAGGAATGCAAAGGTAGGCTTTGGCAAAGGGGGCAAGTATGGGGTAAGCATATGCATTAACTTTCCACCACTCAAGTGGACTACTGTTGAGTGGGATAGGAATCCCATTTCTGTAGGAGAGTATCTCCATTTCAATCCCTCTGCTGGACTGCACTGTCTCAAGAGTAGTGTAGGAGCTCCCAAGGAGATCTTCTAGCGCTGTCTTCTTTGGTGGGGGAGGCTGTGTCATGTCCTGCATCTGCCTTTCTCCTTCTACTGGCTCTTCCTGGCTCTGCTCTGCTCCCTGTGCTGTCTCAATCATGACCACGGCCTGCTCTGCTGCTGCTGCCCCTGGTGTTGAAGCACTGGCCCTAGTTGTTCTTTCATCAGTGTCACTGGTCTAAAAAAATAAAATAGAAAAACTAGCTCAAACATTTCTCTCTCTCTCTCTCTCTCTCTCTCTCTCTCTCTCTCTCTCTCTCTCACACACACTAGGGATGGGCATTTTAAGACATTTCCTTGATCGATCATCGCTAGAATTATCGATTAATCGTTATTTTTCTATAGGCTATATTAAAATTCCCGTTGGTAGAAAATACAAAATACAATAATGTATAGGCCAACAATAATACAAGACAGTTAACTTGAAGACCTACAACTGTTTAACAGTTTTAAAATAATAAATACGTTATAGGCCTATGCGGCGCTCGTAAAAGCCGAACAATGCGCCTACATGCGCTCTTAAAGATTTGGAAACGATTCAACAAGACTAAATCTGTATTCCAATCACAATAAGTAGCCTACTTATCGGCCATCAATAATCAAACAAGGCAGTAAAAGTGGGCATTAAACTGTATAACTGTTTTGAAAAAAAGGGGAAAAAAGGCCGACATGTGCCGATACAATATGCAGCCGGCGCTCGGAAAAGGCTCGCAACAAAAAGATGAGCCACACATTTAGAAACAATTGCATGAACTATCTAAAAGCAATACCTTAGTCAGAAAACATATATGAGGCTGAACTTTTTGCTAAAATGTCAGTTATGGAAATATTGAAAATGTTGGAGCGGCTGGCTTGACCACGCGAAACCGAGAGACGGCTGTCTTGACCGCAGTACGCGATCGGTCATTAATTAATAATCGTATTCACCGTATAACTGCACACAACTTTATTTAAACACACACACACACACACACACACACACACACACACACACACACACACACACACACACACACACACACACACACACACAGACAGACACACACTCTCCATCTCTCTCACTCTGTCACACACTCTCTCTCTCTCTCTCTCTCTCTCTCTCTCTCTCTCATATATATTCACTCGGATCGACTAATTTAAAAAAAACAATCGATATGAGGCTGTAGCCTACACATAGTTACGCACAGCACACCTCTATTTTTTTTTTTTCAATGAAAGTTAGTCTACCTGGTTGCGTTGCAAATGAAGTCCTGCAGCTTTTTCACGTATCCGGGCATAAACGGACTCGCGTTGTTCATTATTCAGATGGGACAGGCTTCGGAATCGTGGGTCAAGCGCTGTGCACTCCTGCAGCATATCATTACAGTCCCCAGAATACCGGTCCGAGATGTCGAGTAGGATTGCGCTTTTCATGTTGGCGATGGTCTGTGTGTCATTTTCGTCTGGTGACATGCTTTGCTCGATCATGTAGGCCTACTTCAGTGGCATTATAAGTGAAACAGTGGGCTCTTTTTCATCACAGACAACTGTTGTGGCTGAAATTATTTATATACTACACAAATCATGTGGCAGTGCCATCTAGTCTTCATTTCGCGATTCATTTTTTTCAAACTCGATGCGCATCGTCACGTTTTGTATCGCGATATTTCGCCAAACAATATTTCGTCCCATCCCTATACGTCGCTATCATTTTCCGTTCCGGAGATAGACGCGAAAGAGTCCAGCAATACCCCGACTTCTTGAACAACATGTAACACGTTAACCTGTAGGCTACCTTAAACCTGGGTTTGCTCAGTGAGCACAACCGTATAATAAACGTTTAATGTGTAGCCGTAATGAATTCAATATGTACGACTTTATTCTCATAATTAATTCAATATTTACGACTCTATTCTCGTAATTTAATGGAAAAAAAATTCTTAATGTGGCCCCAATACTCCGTCGTAATATATTAATGAGACTTCCCATACCCGTATGAATTAATGAGACGTCACGTAGCGCCCCGCAAGAAGAAAATCATTCATTCAAGCCATGTACTGTTTTCTCGATCACTGTGCCCTGTCAAATGATATGGAAGGGTTTGTTTACTAGTTCTGCCATCGGAGAACGCTTCGTCTTTTGCCACCCGGAAGAACGTATATTGTTGTTGTGACGTTGTGGTGATTTGTCGTGTTGATAACATAGACATCTTATATCATGAATGTATCTAATGGATGTCTATAGTAACATATGTATAAGATGTCTATGGTTGATAACGCACTAGAGGGATCACTCGCCTCTGATTGGCTAACATCACTGTGACGGACAGTGCTGTTAGACAATCAGAGGCAAGTAATTTAAATGTCATGAATAATCATGAGTGAGAGCCGAAAACCTCTCGTTCTTCCCCCCCACATCCTCCTCCAAACTAGAACAACTTGAAACAGGCACACCAGAGCATTTTCACCAAAACCGGCTCACAGCGCATTCATTAATGCTAGAGACACTGCAAAATTAACGAAAAAACTGCAATGAGACCTTTAAGATGAGAAATACATACCATTCCTTGCTTGGTCTGATGGCACAGTGTGGTAGGGGCTTTTGTTATACATTGGCATTCCTAGAGACATATAGACAGAAATAACAAAATAAGGTAAATAAGCACTATCAAAGTTGTTATGAATGAGCACCATACAGCAACTAAGGATGCCGATTGATTGGCCATCAAATGGCATCATTTGAGATTGGTTGGCATGTCTGGTGTTAAAAGAATTAATAAAAAAATGTGGTGAGAATTTGTTAGTTAACTCACCTGTATAGCCCTGGTGATGGTGATTGACAGCAAAGTCTAAAAATCAAATGATATCCTTGGAAGATAGGGAGACACTGAATAAACAGACTTTAGACACAATAAGAGTGGCTGAGGGCATTACATAGCCATATGTAGCCTATTTGTCTACTTACCATCATTACAGAGGTCTGTTGACTCTAGCTCTTGTAACGGGTGTGGTTAGGACCCAATAGCAGCACAGTGACAGGTGGGTATCGTTTGTAACAAACTTTATTAAGATCGTAGTCAGGGGCAGGCAGGATCGGGAAACCGGGACAGGAGACAGGCGAACGAGGATCCAGAGGGGCGAAGCGGGGATCGTAGTCGGGGGCAGGCAGGATCGGGAAACCGGGACAGGAGACGGGCGAACCAGGAACCAGAGGGACGAGGCGGGGATCTTAGTCGGGGACAGGCAGGATCGGGAAACCGAGACAGGAGAAGTACTGGAGAGACTTGCATGAACGAACAGTGAAGAACAATCTGGCACCAGGTGAATGGTGAAGGGCTCCTCCACTAATTACCTGATGCAGCCCAGCTGCGAGGGTCAATGAATGGAGTAGTGGAGGGGGCGTGGCAGACAGACCGTGACAGCTCTGCCAAGAAACTTCCACAAAAGCCTAAAATGAGAGAACACAAAACATAAACTATGATTGCTATAACTCAGACAAATCACAGAGGCTAAAAGAAGGGAACGCAAGACAGGAATAGAGCTGTAACTTTCACATGACTGATATGTTGCCTGTATTGACAGAGGAACTAAATGCTTGTAAATTAAACCTCGCATGCCATTGTAATTAGGGCTGTCCCGAATACCATATTTTGGGCTCCGGAGCTTCGGTAGTAATCGACAGCGAATATTCGAATATTCGGGGGGGGGGGGGGGCAAAAAAAAAAAAAAAAAAAGTTTTTTATGCCAATTGCCTTAGCCTCAGATGTTCCCACATTACTCCTTATTAGGGATGGGCATAATTAATCGATGATCGATCATTGATTGTTAAGAAATGTGTCGATCAATTTATATTGTTATCGATCAAAAGGACGTGTTGCATACTGTGAGTCTTGAAGCGGTGCGGTGATCGCGGCTTTAGTTCCCCGTGTCTGATCGCTGTAATTCGGAGCGTGAATATCGGTTGAATATCTAATATCTTTCTAACTTTAAAAAACACTTTAGTATTTTTAAGACGATAGTCGCACATCCCTCGTAACTACGCCGTGAAGGTGAACCCTCCCGGACTCCGCTATTAACATGAACCGCTCCGCAGGAGAAGCCGCACGTCCACACGCACCGGACACCAGAATACCAACACGTGTTTTCCATTTGCTTGCTGTTAAATAAAGTTGTGTGCAGTTATACGGTTAAATACGATTATTGATTAATGACCGATCGCGTACTGCGGTCAAGCGGTTCGCGTGGTCAAGCCAGCCGCTCCAACATTTTAAATACTTCCATAACTGACATTTTAACAAAACGTTCAGCCTCATATATGTTTTCTGACTAAGGTATTGCTTTTAGATAGTTCATGCAATTGTTTCTAAATGTGTGGCTCATCTTTTTGTCGCGAGCCTTTTTCCGAGCGCCGGCTGCATATTGTATAGGCATATGTCGGCCTTTTCCCCTTTTTTCAAAACAGTTATACAGTTTAATGCCCACTTGTACTGCCTTGTTTGATTATTGTTGGCCGATAAGTAGGCTACTTATTGTAATTGGAATACAGACTTAGTCTTGTTGAATCTCCAAACCTTTAAGAGCGCATTGTTCGGCTTTTACGAGCGCCGCATAGGCCTATAACCAGGGACGGGTTGCCATAGGGAGGTTCGGCCGGACGATTTCAGGCCGATTATTTTGTATTTTTTTATTTTGTGTATTATTATTTTTGGGCCGGTCCAGATTATTGGGCCAGTCCAGGACTGTCATAATACGGTCGTAGGTCCGCGGTGCGCTACAAACGCTACAAACTGAAGCCTGACGTTCACTGCTGTGAGTGATGTCACGCGCCCAAGCTGAGATGGTATATATTTCCACATCTTAACAGTCAAGTATAAATATAGTACAAGAATGTGCTGACGAAATGTATTTTGCGGTTCGCCTTTAGTGATAGCCTACATTTAGAAAAAAAAAAAAAAAAAACGAATATCCGAATCCCAAAATTGAAAACCGAATACCTACCCAACGAACGAATATCCGAATAGTCGAATATTCGGGTCCAGCCCTAATTGTAATAAGCAATGACATACCACTGCTTGCATCTGGGGTTGGTAGCAGGGTCCCCGCGGGGTAGTAAAAGGTAGTAATTTTTTTTTTCAAAATTAAGGCCCTTGAAAGGTAGTAAAAGGTAGTAAATGTAATTTCACTTGGTAGTAAAAAAAAAAAGTCACCACATCCATATATGAGTTTCCATATAATATTTGTTCTGAAAAAAAAGAAAAAGAAAAATTCTAGCCTAAAATTAAAGTATACGATGCTAAGGGTTATGCGCAACATACTTCCGCATTCTGCTAAACAAGTCTCATCACATCCGGTTCAGGTCCGCTGTACCGCGCTCGCAGTATTTTATTTATTAATCCGCACTTCCAGACCGTCACCGGGGCTTCTGAGTAATATGTCCGAGGAGAGCAGTCCTCTCCCGGACTCACGCTAGCTTTTATCGCTGTTTTTTTAAAAAGTGTATTTATTAATCCACACTTCCAGGCCGTCACCGGGGCTTCAGAGTAATGTGTGTCCGAAGACAGTAGCCCTCTCCCGGACACAGACGCTAGCTTTAACCGCTGTTTATTTTTATTTATTTATTTTTTTAATCCGCACTTCCAGACCGTCACCGGGACTTCAGAGTAATGTGTCCGAGGAGAGCAGCCCTCTCCCGGACACAAGCTAGCTTTTAACCGCTGTTTAAAAAAAAAAAAGTATTTATTAATCCGCACTTCCAGACCGTCACCGGGGCTTCAGAGTAATGTGTCCGAGGAGAGCAGCCCTCTCCCGGACTCACTCGATTGCTTTTACCGCTGTTTTTTTTTTTTTTTTTTTCATCCATCTTTTCTTCTCACTAACATTCAGATGTTAAAACCAAATAAAACGCAGTACATAGGAAAAAACAATGGGACAATTTGGAACACAAATTGTGAAGAGGTGTTGCTCCAAATCTTTATCCATATGGACTGCATGTGGTGAGCTTATACAGGACTGTGGGTCAATTTACACCAAATTGGCACTTGAATCAATCTGTAATCATTTTTAACTCTACTCAATACTCCCCAACCCCCAGCCCCCCGGCCGCGTCGTGTTGGTAGTAAAAAATATTTTGGTGGTAGTAAAAAAGGTAGTAAAAGGTAGTAAATTCATCTTTATGATTCCTGCAGATACCCTGGAGGGGTACTGGTTGGATTCTGGCAGGACTATTAACAAATAAGTAGAATTATACATGGCAATACTTAAAGGGACACTAAGTAGTTTTTTCCCCCATCTAGTGGTCAAATTGTATTTTGCATTCAAACGAATTGATGCTCTCTAGCGCCTCGCGTTTTCGAACTACGGCAAGCGGTATTAGTCAAGATTCAAGGAGCTATGACAACATGATAACAACATGTCTTCAAACACCACTTCATCAAGTTTTGTTTCGGATGATGAGGTACGTTCAGTGCTCGAAGTGGAAAAAAATAAGTGCCGGTACGGTACTCCCAGGGGTTGAAATTAAGCTGTTTTACTCGCCAAATGCGAGTAATTTTTGTATTTGTCGAGTAATTTATGAAGACCACTCGCCACTCTGGCGAGTAATCTAAAAAAATAAAAGCCCATCATCAAGGGCGTCAGTTTGGTTTTAGAAGTGGTGGGGACCAGGGCTGGAGTGGGAACAAAATTCGGCGCGATTGGGGGGGTGCGCGATTGTCAACGGGGGGGGTGCTGGGCCGCGGACCCGGACCCGCCAGCCGCGGACCCAGCACTGGACCCGCCAGCCTCGGACCCGACCGCGGACTCGGGCCCGGCCGTGGACCCAGCACCGAACCCGCCAACCGCGGACCCGGCCGCGGACTCAGCCGCAGACCCGAGTCCACACACAGCCGGTGTGCATGCTGTGAGGATGTCATCGTGCGCGCCTATCGCATGATTTAGACTTGACGGTTTCGGTTGAGTATGTGTGGATTTTTTCGGTCGCAATTGGTTTGAAAAAAATGTGTGTTAAGAATGAAGTGAAAAATGTTTCTGTATATATGCTGCTAATAAATATTGTGAAGAGAAGAGACACAATGCGATTACTATGATTGAAAATCAATTTAGACAGACATACGAAAAAGTAATTCTAACAAATTGCAATTTAATATTTTTGTCTAGTAAAAATGTTCATCTACTCGCCAGTTGTCTGGTAAGCCAAAAAGTTAGTTTCAACCCCTGGGTACTCCCTTATTCACATATAAGCGACGTGGGGGGTGCGCGATATTAACCCACCCCGGACCTACGACCCATGGGGGGGGGGGGGGGGGGGGATATTAACCCACCCCCGGACCTACGACCGACGGGGGGGGGGGATATTAACCTACCTGTTTTTTTTCCCATAACCCTAACCTAGGGCCGCGGGTAAAAGTCCTTCCGTCTGTAACCCATGGTGGTCCGCTCGCAAATGCTACTCATGGTGGTCCGCTGTACGCGGCGCGCGCACACTCAGACCGTCACCGGGGCTTCAGATTAATATGTCCGAGGAGAGTAGCCCTCTCCCGGACACACGCGCTACCTTTTACTGCTGTGTTTTTTTTGTTTTGTTTTTTAATCCGCACTTCCAGACCGTCACCGGGGCTTCAGAGTAATATGTCCGAGGAGAGTAGCCCTCTCCCGGACATGCACGCTAGCTTTTACCGCTGTTTTGTTTTTATTTATTAATCCACACTTCCAGACCGTCACCGGGGCTTCAGAGTAATGTGTCCGAGGAGAGTAGCCCTCTCCCAGACTCACTCGCTAGCTTTAACCGCTGTTTTATCCCGCTTCTGGTACTTTACTGGCTTTGACATTTTCTTCTTCTCACTAACATTCAGATGTTAAAATCAAATAAAACGCCAACAATAAAAAGGGCTAGCTAGGTTAGCTAGGCCAAGTCAATAGCTGTCGCCGTCAGTTCCTACCGCCGCTAGCGGCTTTTCCGACAAGCGGCAGCACCTGGCTGCCTACCTGAGGGTCTCATCAATGGGCTGTCCAGAGGCATTTAATTACCAAAGGGCATTAGAGCTGTTTTTCTCAAAGTCCAGCCCAGCAAGCCAAATGACGTCAGGTTGACGTCGTCTTGACGTCATTCTGTGACGTTCCGGACTAGGCTAAATTGGCAATGTTTTGGACGTCATAACCAAGACGTCAAGTCGACGGCTTTTTAATGACCCTAAGCCGACCACATAACCGTCCAGTTTATGTCGTCGAGAGGACGTCTTGTGACCGCGTCCTGGAAATGACGTCCAAATGTCCCCCGATTCAGCTGTGCTCTGGCCCATTACGAAAGGTTGCCGAAAAGCCGTAGCTCAGTTGGCAGAGTGCGCGGCCCATGTGCCGAGGCTCTGCAGCGGACCCGGGTTCGACTCCCGTCCCGGGTCAAATCTTCAGCTGTACTTCCAATAAAACCATAAAAAGGCCAAATACCATAAAACAAAATTCACTTATCAATTAAAGAAGCCAACATGTGATTGCAAATAGACATTGCCTTTACAAGATGGTGTTTATAAAAAAGTATACATTTTGAAGACACAAATCAAACACCAAACTTATTAAAACAGAACACTTTATTTTGTAGAAATTAACAATAAGAATCTGGAAAAACTAAAAACACTGACATTAGAACCGTATTAAAATATTAACTTTTTAAAAATATATTGAAACAAGAAATGAACAAAAACTTTTCACTTGGCATTATGCAAAGGCGGGCTTCGTCTTATAACCCCCTCCACCAGACCTCCCGGGTGCGTGTTTCAGGTAATCTGCCACCACGGCACTGATGGCAGTTTCGGTCGCTGTTCTGTCCCATCGTTTGACAGCGTCTGTAATACAAAATCAATCAGACTCTCAGACTTTGAAAACATACATTCTTTAACAGGAAAAAAATATTAATAACAATGTTGTAATTACCTAGGACAACAGCGTAAAGACGCGTTGGCTGGAAGCCCATTTTGGTTCCTGTCCCCCTCATATTGTAGCCTGCCATCAGGCTGTTGGTGAACAATCTGAAATAGAAGAAAGACATAGAAGAAAGACAAACAATATAAAACTCTGAACAAGAGGCATAACTGGGAAAATGATGGTAAAAATGACTTTTCATGTAGCATTGTGTTCATTCAGTTTGCATAAAGAAAATTTAATGTATTATCAATGGTTTGAAGTTTTCTGCAACTGTCTCAGACCTCCTGCACAGTCAATCAACCAACAACTTTATTAGTCCCACAAGGGGCAAATAATACTATCTAAATAACTCCAAAGATGAAACTATATATTTATGGAAATTGGTGCATTAACAAGTGGGTAACGAAGATTCCTCCA
This sequence comes from Merluccius polli, assembly GCA_030340625.1. Lineage (NCBI taxonomy): Eukaryota > Metazoa > Chordata > Actinopteri > Gadiformes > Merlucciidae > Merluccius > Merluccius polli. The sequence goes on from JAOPHQ010003437.1 coordinate 115,158, forward strand.
AATTAATATGATCCACATTTTTATAACCAAAATTATAGTCCTCGGTGGGCTTTTAAAATGCTAAAAATAATAAGTACTTTGTTACTTGAATCAACTTTTTATCCTATGTATAATATTTACAAGGAAAATAGAATTAACGATAAAACAAAACATATCAAAATTGAAAAAACAATCTAAATTGTCAGTGTTGGCACCAGTCTGCGTCTTCCAGCATATTCACTGAAAATGTCAGTCATCTGTCTGCTATCCATCTTAACTTCCCAAAATGTTGAAGAAATTTTCCATGCTTGATCTGTTCATTTGTACATACTGATCTAGAACCTTGTGGACGCAGTCCATCAATGATTTCCCTCCAACACTGGCCAGATGGGAAGTCTGTGTATATCAATGTTTAAAGTCAGTTGATGTTCCTTTAAGAGACATCCTCAACATTATTCAAATTAATTTCAATTTGCTTGGACCACAAAGAAATACAAGTGTGTTGATGAATGGCAATACCAATTGGTCCTTAAAAGTTGCGTTGGATGCCACTTTGTCCTCCAACTCCAAGAACTCCCTGACAGAGTCCAGTCTTTGTAGGGATATCGAGGACACCGTTTGGCCCCGAAGCTCCTTCAGCATGTCCTCTATATCCAGGAGCTTTTGTAAAACTTTACGTTGAAACTCTGAAAAGACAATGCATCTTATTACAACTACAATTATCGTCTTCAACCTATTTCCTCAAATAATAACTGGTATTCAATTAATGGCTGGGGCGGGGCATCACTTACACGAACAAAAAAAGGCCAGGTTGAAAAAAATAAAATAAACCTCCTCCACAGCCTGGAACAAACCAACAAGAATATGATAATAAAATCTCTTGACTTTTGTGGACTATCTGTAAAGACTGACCGGAGTGAAGCTGACCTCATCCTCTGCTTCAGAGAGGAACAGCATTGCACCGCAGGACAACATTTCTCTACTCAGACCGCAGTGCACACTGTGAATATGCTTAGATCGACCTGAATGGGAGTGAATTAAGTGCTACGGCGTGCACAATGGAGACAGAGACCTAGGCCTGACCAGGCAGTGAGGAGAACAGCACATGAGAAAGATTAAGATGAGCTACTGAAGATTAGATTCTTCACTAATGTGTAAAAAGAAACATAGGGATTTGGAAATAAAGGCTGTATATATTGGGCAGTTGTGTAAATGAAGGACCCGGCTACTATTTGAGGAAATGCATTAAATTCCGTGTTTCAGTTGTTAGCACTACAATATAAGGATTATATAGGAGGAGTACAATATGAGGATGTAACAGGAAACAGATGGAAGGAGATCTTGTTATTGATGCCATAAATTCAAAAACATTACATTTTTATACAGTTCAACTCACATGCATGGCTATACTTACTTTCCTCAGACATTGGGAAGGTCGGTGCTTGATTTAGTAGAAAGGAGAGGAATAAAACAGAGGAATTATAAAAACATTGCCTTAACTTTTCAGAATAAAGACAATGTGGTTAAGAATTTTGATGGTGCATAATTTTTAGGCTTACCTGGCATCTTCTTAGGGGATTTTTTTTTAGAACCAAGGGACAGTGGCCTCTGGCTCCCCCTCTTCCCAGGAGAGTCAACTGCTGACCTCTTCCTTGGTGTGGTGGAAGTGATTGGCTGCTGGCTTGATCTTTTCCTTGGGGATCTTCTCACTATAGTATAAGCACAATATGGAAAGTAATTAATTGCATAATATTTTCAGAAAGTATACTTTTGCATGAGACATTGGAGTTAAATGAAAAGTATAGCGCATGAACACCATCTTCTCATTGCGATCACTGAAATACATTTAATGGTACAATGAAAAAGGTTTACCCTTCTACAGAAAACTACATGCTAATTCTTTCAATACATATATCATTAATATAACTTAAATCTTAGTCTTTATGTTATAATGAACCAGATCCAGTACTTTTTTTTCATCCACTATGACACGTGTGTTCTCACTAAACTCTAATGCAAAGTTATGCAATAAGTGCAATAACTGGACAACCGAAGTGCATGTAAAACCTGTTGTCCTACTACTGCTATGCTCAAAAAGCTATGAGCATAGCTCGATTATGTAAACATACTGAGTCAGTAACTCTGCAGCTGTCTTTCATACATTTTACTGAGCACTGTGTGTAAAAGCATGGACAGAACTGTTGTGTAACTAATTAAAAACATACCTTTCTTTTGAGCCACAGCTTGATCAGCATCAGAGGAACTCTGTTTCTTCTACTAAAGATAACATGTCAATTTTCATTAATTGATTTGGAATAGCTGACAATTATTTTATTGTAAGGATTATTGTGGTGTCATGAAACTGCTTACCTGGGGTCTTCTTTCCTGCTTTTTGGGGTATCTTTTTGAAACTGTAGGCTCCAGCTTTTGAGGTATCTAAACAGACAAAAGTTGTGTCATCAAACTGTAAAAACCTATTTATTGTCAGCAACCAACACCTTTAGCATCACCCAACTTCCCCTGTGCAATAGGAATAATTTACATGCTGCTTTTGACTTCTGATCTTGGATTAACATTAGGTACGTTTCCAATGCAGGAACTTCAGGGTAATTCTATGGGCTTGGGCTATTGGTGCCCCCCCCCCCCCCACAGGGCCGCTTACAGGAACTTTTACGGGGCCGAACAGAGTCCCTGAAAAACTCCTGGTGGGGTTTGAGATTTACTCTGTGTTGATTGGTCAGACTCAAAGCAGGATGTGATGCTAAGACAAATCCCCGAAATGAATGGCATTTTAAAAACCCTATGTTACTAAAAACGCATCTAGACCACTTGAAAAAAGCAAGAATAAGTGATTAAAAGATGAGAGTAGCAGTAATTAAAGAAAAAAAAAAACACTACATACACAATCGTCGGATTACATCATGATCTACACGGCAATTACAAAACACAGCTTCCTGTAATAAATCCTGATCATCCCAGAAACTGGATTTACACGCTCACCTTTGGCATCAGTGTCATCCTGTTTTGTGGAGGACATTTTTTTCGGTGGTGGAGGAAAAGCTGTCAATTTTCCTTTTTAAAAAAAGGTAAAAGAATATAAGCTTTAAGTGCTACACAACATCAAATGCAGCCCATATACACAATGTACTTACTTGTCCCTCTTTTGACACGGTCGCCATCATCGTCTTTAATATCTAGGGCACACAACCATTGAATATATTAGTTTCATTTATAATGCAATCAAATCTGTGCAAAAATGTAAAGGCTACATAAACTATTATTCAATAAGTCATACTAACCATACTCAAAGTTTGGGTCCTTCTTAGGAAATTTGGTTCGCTTTCCTGCAGTGAAATATTAAATATTTTTATTTACATACTGCAAGTATAATTCAAATTAAAACTAGAAGAAGCATGTGTGTTTGAGTGCATGAACCTGAACTGTGTCCTTTCTGCATCATCTGTAAAGAAAGTTGAGTAGAGAGAAATTAATTAACACAGTACACCAGATTTAAGCATTCGTGTTACAGTCAAAGTACCATCATGTTCACACATGCACATACATTTGTTAATTGTTCCCAAAGAGGTCAACGAATAAGTGAGGGCCTCATGAATTTGACAGTTACCGTTAACAAACTGGCCATTCTCATTGTCATCCTCCGTGTTTAGTGTGGGTTAGTAGGAGAGCAAGTAAGTGTATTTGTGTTCTATATTAGTTATTATTTTTTAATATACTGATACCAGCCATATTATTGATATATCTTACTTTTTGTGTCGCTTCATTGTTCCATATTATGGAGAAGGGGGAAGACGGCATAGCCCTCCAAATGTGGAAGACAGACACACTTCCGGTAGAGATCATTTTTGTGTAATAACTGTCTTGCAGCTCCATTCAAAACGCTGTGTTTTATATATGCAACATTGATAATCGTGAAGTTGCACGGTCTTTTAAACAGGTCCTCTGCACTGTTCTGTGAAATGAGGTCTACAACAACATCATTGCCTTCCTGTCTGTTCTCTCGGATAAAGACAAAGTCCTCGTTCTTAAGGAGGAAGCAGAAATTCGGTGGTTTGGCTGAAACAAAGTGACCTTTGTATTTGGGGCGCAGTATGTCACTCCGAACATGCTGTCTTTCGGCCACTCTCTTGGTTATCTGTGCAATTGGGTTGCAGCTCTTTCTGACCATTTTTTTCAGGCTCTGAAGGTGGTTTTCAAAGGGGAAGCAGGAGATGTCATTCAGTGAACTGCCAAAATATGCTGCATCGTCTGCAACATGCCTCAAGGAATGAACATTGTACACAGGGAAGTCATTGCTGTACAGCTCTGCACTGTTTCTGACAAAGTGCTCCATAAGCTCCTTGGCATAGGGAAGGTAGGTCTGTCTCTTTGAATCATCAGACTCCAGGAGAATGGAAGTGGCTGCTGAGAGAGTCAAAAAATGTTCATAGTAAGCATCATCAACTACACCCTTGAGAACAACAGACCCAGTGTAGAGAATAAACTGCCGTAGCTCTGTTGCCTTCCATCGGTCGAGCTCCTTGAGAGAAAGTGGCTGTCTGGCAAACTCAGCTGGCATGGCCCCCCGCAGCATTACCAGTCTTTCAGACAGCTGTTCTCGCGCTCTTGGTCTAAGTCTACAGACATCAGGGCCATTTAACAAAAAATGAAGTAGTCTCTTCGTCACTCCAAGGGATATAAGGTGCATGTAATCCAAAGGAAACTGTTGAATACAGAGTATGCCAGCATCGAGTAAAGGAGATGGGCCGTGTTGGTGCTCTGGGTACTGAAGTTGACTGAAACCAAGATCCGTCCTAGATTCATGAGTGGCTGTGGACAGGAATGTTTGTTTGTTATTTGACCTTACAGCTTTTTCCACACAACGCTCACAGCCCTCAATAGCGTTGTGGCCCTTTATGTTTTTCAGGAAGGCCCTGGCAGGTGCATCACACACAAATCCCCTCAAGGTGAATCTGTGCATTACGCCACCATACATAATCCATTGGTCTGCAGGTGCTTCAGCTCTTCAACCAAGTCTAGCAGATATTCTGCAACGGGCTTTGGTTTTCCTACACCACAAAACAGTCCTACTAGAAATAGTGTTGCACCGATACCATTTTTTGGCCCCCGATACCGATACCGATACCCGGCTGTGCAGTATCGGCCGATACCGATACCATACCGATACCACGCCGGGAAAAAAAAAAAAAAAAAAAAAAAAATATATATATATATATATATATATATACACAAGCTTTTTTTCTTCTAATACTAAAGAACTGCATACTCACTTGGATGTAAAATCATTGCTATCATGGCTTAATTACTAGTATAATTAGATAATATAGTATAACTAGAGATAATTACTAGTATGTAGCGGGGGGGGGGGGGGGGAATCGGGGAGAAGCCGATTACAGCTTAACTCGTCGTCTGTGATGCGGTCACTGTCTGTCCATTTGAGCGATCTCCCGCCTGTGAGCAAGACGCGTCTCCCTCTCTCTCCTGCTTTTTCCCCTCTTCTCCTTGTTTGTGTCCGCATGGCACCCCGGGGAGCGCGGGGGGGGCATGGGTGGTGACCGGGTGCGTTGCACCGGCAGGCGGACCCGCTCACTGAGTTTCCCCGCACCGGCGCGTCCGCAGGCGGAGCAACTTTTCTGTGCGCCGCGCGGCTGAACCGCGCGCCCTCCGCGTCTCCGGTGCTTTTTTTTCTTTCTTTTTTTTGGTACTTTGTCGTCGTCGCTTGTCGGTCGGTCAACATGCGCGGCCGGGCGGCCGGAGTGGGCCAATAGGATAGCTGCTTGGCACGGCATGCACTGAACACGTGTGATCACACGCAGCAGTGAGTGAAGGGAGAGAAAGACGCAAAGCGCTGCGTTCCAAGTTTCATATTAGTATATGTAAATGGCATCGGCGCATTATTTGTTCGTACTCGCCGATACCGACGCCAGCATTTTAGCGCGGTATCGGGGCCCCTCCCGATACTAGTATCGGTATCGGTGCAACACTAACTAGAAATGGCTGGGAGTCATGGAATTTGGCAAGTATTGGCCACAGTTCTGTTCTGCTGGAATTGAAAAGGGGAGTCCCATCTATATTGCCAAAAAGTTATCTGTCTCCTGTAAACTCGGGGCATACAGACAGATAGCGGGTAACGCCTTGTTCCACTCCGTAATAAATGTACTGACCATTGCATTTGTCCTTTACTTCGACTTGGCGTGGGGTGGCAAGAAGTGTACGTTTATCTTTGGGAAGGTTATGCCCATGTCCTCTGAGAATGCCAAGGAGTGAATTAATGGCATGATCGGTTTGCCTTGTTTCAACAGCCCACTTTGCCAGCTCTTGGTCTAACGTTTGCACTTCCACTCCTGGAGCAGCACATGCACCAATAAGTTCTGGTTCAGAGTCACTTGAGTGCATGTGCTCATTGAAGCCATAGTCGTAAACGTTGTCATCAGAATCGACTGGATTTACGTCTATGTTCTCAGCTGTCGTAGCAACCACTTCTGCAGCACTAGGTGATGTTTCACTTGTTAGTACATTGCTTCCACTAGTGGTAGCGCAGTCTGGTGCCTCCTCACCCCTCCTCCTCCTTTGTCAATATTGTCATCACCTTCCTCAATAAAAAGTCTGAGCCTCTTGTTAGACCGTTTCCAGTCACGGTACTTGCGATCCATGACAACCTACCTCTCGTCTTTTATGATCCTGCAAAGAAAAAAAGATGGTTATTAACACAGATAACAAAAACTAGTATATTCAAACTTTTTCTGCAAGATCTCTACACTTTAGTTTTCATATAAAATCTAAATGAATGAAAAAGCAAAATGCTACTTCAAGGACTCTGACTGAACCAGGGATTTATTTAAAAAAAGCCAGTAATTTATTTATGGCATTATCTCATTGAGATATGCCCTAAGGCTTTTTAAAGACTTCCTTGGCTCAGTCAGAGTGCCCGAAGTAAGCGTTTCGCTTTTGGTTTATGTATTTTTGACTTCTCAACTTCTCAACTTCAAGAACACCTAAACAAATTGTCTGGAGCCCACCCCTCACCTATAAGCACTCGGTACATTTTCCTTTGTTGAAATACATTATTTTTGTTTTGATTTCATTTAGAATTTGTTTAAAAAAATGTTACTCCCTTTTTTCAAACAATGGTAGGTTTAAATCATGCAGTTTACCTTCGCCAAACACTCATTTACATTACATCGTCCTCATCATCATAATTATTTCATCCACGCTATATTTCTTTTTTTTTTTAGCGCATGTGGGATGGTGGAGAACCGTGTTTTCTCTCCAGCCAACAGAGCTCAGGTGAAGCTCCAAGCAGGGGGGCTAACCCACAGCCCTGCCCTAACGTCCCGGATGCTAGC
>JAOPHQ010003437.1:127500-147500 GCA_030340625.1 Merluccius polli
ACAGACCCCCGACCCAAGGAACTATGTACAAGTCCAAAGGAAAGCTCAACTGAACACGAGCTACCTGGACAACCAGGCCGGGGGTTGGAGGGATGAGCCCGTCCCTCTTCTCCTGACACACTCTCACTCTGGGGGTTCGGTAATCAGCGGACGTCCCCGTACCGCCTTGTTGAATGCCTGGAAGACATCAACTGACTTCAGAATAGTAACGCTGGAGCACACCTTAGCAAAGCGGAGCCGACCCTTCTTCGACAAGCCCAGTTTATCTAGTATCCTGAAGTTAGACCTTAGCCATTTCCCTCTCGTTCCCATCACGAAGCCGTGTGTCGAAAGCTCCGTGACTGCCGGGAACTCTAACCTCAGAAATCCTAGAAAGGGACTGTACTTGTCTTCCTTCTCTCTACGCCCCGCCTCAAGCCAAGCCATACTTCCATCGCCACGAACGGTGACATCCACTATCATCAGGGTGGAACCTTTCACGAAAATAAGATCAGGGACGCCCCACCTGCCGTCTTTCGTAACGATGCGCCGTTCTCTCCACACCGCCCATTTCTTAAGTTCGCCCTTCGCCGCCAACAGAGCACAGAGCCGATTGTGCCTGGCCATCCTATTCAGCTTGGTTTCCACGCAGCTTCCTAGGATGTGTGATGCCGTTTCCTTTGTTGTTCCACATGCCCTACAGGGGGGTATCTCGCCAAGAGACCCACCCCTGTGACGGAACTCGAGTGTAGGGAGAGCATTGGTCCTCATCTGCAGGGCACGGATGAGGTGCGACTCCTTCCACTGAGCCCGTCCCCTTCTTGGAAGCCAACAGTTGCTGATCTTGTCTCTCTTGAAAAGCTTGACCCCAAAGCCTTGGGGCCCCTTAACGGACCACAAATCGAACTCAGTGTCTCTCCAGCACTTGGGTCGGGTAAAGGTTCCACACTCTGGATCCGTCAATTCCTGTAGGGCCTTGTTGGATTGGCCCTCCTTACCCCCCCCCCCCCCCCCCCCCCCCCCCCCCGGCGAGCCATAGCTTGCAGAAACACACAGGCGCAATATACTGCCCAGCCATCCCCCTCACTGCATAGTCTTCCGAGTGGTACAAGGCAAAGATACGTTTGGCCTGACACATAGGGATGGATCTACTCAGACATGGGATTGCCAGTCCTCCGTCATTCCATTTACAATAGAGTAGTCCGTTGGCCGTTGATGGAGTGAGGTGGAGCCACCTCTTGACGTATCCTCTAATGGTCAAGTCTGCCTTCTTGAGGCTAGCGTGTTGGAATGAGCTGTTGACCGCCTTGTACAACACTCTGGGGATAGCGTAGGTGCAGAAGATCTCGACCCTCTGCGATGGTTTAAGTCTCCCCTGGGATATTTTCTGTCCCATGGCCTCAACATGGGCAGCTACATCCGGCCGCCGGGGCCCTTTCCAGGGATCGATATCGAGGCCCAAGTATCCGATGGTTTCCCCAGGGCCCGTCATGTGTATTTCTGCGCCCCCTAGTGTCCAAGGGGGGCAGTTGTTGAATTTGCCGGCTGTTCTCTTTCCACCTGCTGCATAGAACCCATGACACTTTGCTGTGTTGACTCTGAGTCCGGTCAGGTTGCAGAATGCCTCTAGTATGCCCATGTTCCTGTCCATCCCTTCCCAGGAGCCACTGAGCATGACCAGATCATCCGCATAGGCTAACACTGTAACCTTACCGACACCTGAACCAAACCCCACGCCCTCTGCTTCCAACATACACAACAGTGGGTCTATAGCTAGATTGAACAGTAGAGGGGACAAGGGATCGCCCTGCTTGACACCAATGCGCATAGCTATGCTGTCCGTGTAGCCACTTCCCGTGCGCACCCTGGTACTGCAGTCCTTGTAAGAGTTGACAATCAACTCAACAATTGCTGGGTCGACCTGCCTTTGTACCAGGGCCGCCTTTTAGATGCCCGTGCGACACTGAGTCAAACGCCTTGGCCAGGTCGATAAAGACCATAGCCAAAGGCAAACCTGCCTTCTTGCTTGTCCTCAATGCCCCCTCCACTAACAGCAGATTTTCGGAGCATCCAGGGGTGTTTGAAAACCCCTTTTGCCGAATACACGTGGGACATGCCTTCGACAGCCTCTTGTACATAATCGAAGAGAATAGCCTTAAGACCATGGGACCGATAGTGATGGGTCTCCAGTTCGACACTTCCCTTCTAGCAGCTGCATCTTGGGATTTAGGAATGAGAGTGGTCCTGTTCCTCTTTAGCGATACAGGGATTGTCTTTCTGACAAGGAAGCCGGTGTACATCCTCGCCAGTTTGACCCCTGTTGGGTCCCATTTCACCAAACTGACCTTGTCAACACCGTCAACGCCAGCCGCAGAGTCCTTCTTGATGTTCTCCCTCGCCCTAAGGACCTCCGCACGTGAAATGGGCACAGCCAGTAAGTAGTTGGAACATGTCTGGTCAGCATCGAATTGACCCAGACCCTTGAACTCATCTTTCCCTTCCCACTTGCCTTTAAAGTGTTTCCCAACCACTTTGGTACTCAAAGGACAGGTTCCAGCAACGCTTCCGTCCAGAGTGAACCTCGCAAGTTTTGCCATCGTTGGGCGCAGCTTACTCTGAGCGAGTCGGAAATTACTCGCTGTCGACATGCGGGACTTTGCATGAAATGGTCTGAGGTGCACCAACCTCTTGGCCCTACTCTCCGATACTCTGCACTCCCTCGCTAGCTCAGCGAGGGTAATCTGGGTCTGCCTCCCAGATTGGACGAAGGAGGCCCCATACCTGTCATCTCCTCCGTCAGAGGCTAAGGCCCTGAGTACTCTCCTCTCGATGATACTTCTCGTGCATGGGGGAGGCAGCGTCCTCTCCACCATAAGTTCCGCAACCAGTGAGTCCCTGGACTGTACTTGAGCCGGCGGGGCAGGGAGGTGCGCGGCCTTCCTTAGCTGCCCCACCTTGTACCTGATCTGTCCTTTTGTACGCTCAGGGAGGACCGTACATGCCTTCGCCAGGAGACCCGTCTTCCCCCCCCCCTCAACTGTGGATGAGGTCCTTAAGCAAACGCACGTCGTCTGCAGCCCATCCACTTCTACCGGGGGTTCTCTGTCCATCAGCTGCCTGCGCCAGCCGAGCCACGTAGTCTGCTGTGTGAGCCAACCGCCGGTGTTGAGAGAGCCCTCTCTGTGTTGCAAAGGTCTTACAGCATAGGGGACAGTCAACCCTATTACCCACCCGGGTCCGTGTAACCCGCTTGTTGGTGCACTTGGCCGCGTGGCACTCCATCCCGTGCCTCCTCTTACCGCCCTTACCGCATTTAGAGCACACGAGATGGGGACCGACGACACCATGTGCCTGTCTGAGGTGGGTGCAACACACCGTGGCCGTGGCAAGGTGTTCTGGACATAACACACACGTTTGTGGCTTGAAAGGGAAACTGATCTCCACCAGTACCCTATTGGACAAATAACCCCCCCTCTCTTTCTTTCTGTCAAGGGAGAAGACGGATAGACCGTTCGTACTCAACTCGAACAGTCGTCTCTTGGAGCTCGGTATAGTCAACGCTGGGACCGCCCGCGCAGCCCATTTACAATAGAGTAGTCCGTTGGCCGTTGATGGAGTGAGGTGGAGCCACCTCTTGACGTATCCTCTAATGGTCAAGTCTGCCTTCTTGAGGCTAGCGTGTTGGAATGAGCTGTTGACCGCCTTGTACAACACTCTGGGGATAGCGTAGGTGCAGAAGATCTCGACCCTCTGCGATGGTTTAAGTCTCGCCTGGGATATTTTCTGTCCCATGGCCTCAACATGGGCAGCTACATCCGGCCGCCGGGGCCCTTTCCAGGGATCGATATCGAGGCCCAAGTATCCGATGGTTTCCCCAGGGCCCGTCATGTGTATTTCTGCGCCCCCTAGTGTCCAAGGGGGGCAGTTGTTGAATTTGCCGGCTGTTCTCTTTCCACCTGCTGCATAGAACCCATGACACTTTGCTGTGTTGACTCTGAGTCCGGTCAGGTTGCAGAATGCCTCTAGTATGCCCATGTTCCTGTCCATCCCTTCCCAGGAGCCACTGAGCATGACCAGATCATCCGCATAGGCTAACACTGTAACCTTACCGACACCTGAACCAAACCCCACGCCCTCTGCTTCCAACATACACAACAGTGGGTCTATAGCTAGATTGAACAGTAGAGGGGACAAGGGATCGCCCTGCTTGACACCAATGCGCATAGCTATGCTGTCCGTGTAGCCACTTCCCGTGCGCACCCTGGTACTGCAGTCCTTGTAAGAGTTGACAATCAACTCAACAATTGCTGGGTCGACCTGCCTTTGTACCAGGGCCGCCTTTTAGATGCCCGTGCGACACTGAGTCAAACGCCTTGGCCAGGTCGATAAAGACCATAGCCAAAGGCGAACCTGCCTTCTTGCTTGTCCTCAATGCCCCCTCCACTAACAGCAGATTTTCGGAGCATCCAGGGGTGTTTGAAAACCCCTTTTGCCGAATACACGTGGGACATGCCTTCGACAGCCTCTTGTACATAATCGAAGAGAATAGCCTTAAGACCATGGGACCGATAGTGATGGGTCTCCAGTTCGACACTTCCCTTCTAGCAGCTGCATCTTGGGATTTAGGAATGAGAGTGGTCCTGTTCCTCTTTAGCGATACAGGGATTGTCTTTCTGACAAGGAAGCCGGTGTACATCCTCGCCAGTTTGACCCCTGTTGGGTCCCATTTCACCAAACTGACCTTGTCAACACCGTCAACGCCAGCCGCAGAGTCCTTCTTGATGTTCTCCCTCGCCCTAAGGACCTCCGCACGTGAAATGGGCACAGCCAGTAAGTAGTTGGAACATGTCTGGTCAGCATCGAATTGACCCAGACCCTTGAACTCATCTTTCCCTTCCCACTTGCCTTTAAAGTGTTTCCCAACCACTTTGGTACTCAAAGGACAGGTTCCAGCAACGCTTCCGTCCAGAGTGAACCTCGCAAGTTTTGCCATCGTTGGGCGCAGCTTACTCTGAGCGAGTCGGAAATTACTCGCTGTCGACATGCGGGACTTTGCATGAAATGGTCTGAGGTGCACCAACCTCTTGGCCCTACTCTCCGATACTCTGCACTCCCTCGCTAGCTCAGCGAGGGTAATCTGGGTCTGCCTCCCAGATTGGACGAAGGAGGCCCCGTACCTGTCATCTCCTCCGTCAGAGGCTAAGGCCCTGAGTACTCTCCTCTCGATGATACTTCTCGTGCATGGGGGAGGCAGCGTCCTCTCCACCATAAGTTCCGCAACCAGTGAGTCCCTGGACTGTACTTGAGCCGGCGGGGCAGGGAGGTGCGCGGCCTTCCTTAGCTGCCCCACCTTGTACCTGATCTGTCCTTTTGTACGCTCAGGGAGGACCGTACATGCCTTCGCCAGGAGACCCGTCTTCCCCCCCCCCCCAACTGTGGATGAGGTCCTTAAGCAAACGCACGTCGTCTGCAGCCCATCCACTTCTACCGGGGGTTCTCTGTCCATCAGCTGCCTGCGCCAGCCGAGCCACGTAGTCTGCTGTGTGAGCCAACCGCCGGTGTTGAGAGAGCCCTCTCTGTGTTGCAAAGGTCTTACAGCATAGGGGACAGTCAACCCTATTACCCACCCGGGTCCGTGTAACCCGCTTGTTGGTGCACTTGGCCGCGTGGCACTCCATCCCGTGCCTCCTCTTACCGCCCTTACCGCATTTAGAGCACACGAGATGGGGACCGACGACACCATGTGCCTGTCTGAGGTGGGTGCAACACACCGTGGCCGTGGCAAGGTGTTCTGGACATAACACACACGTTTGTGGCTTGAAAGGGAAACTGATCTCCACCAGTACCCTATTGGACAAATAACCCCCCCTCTCTTTCTTTCTGTCAAGGGAGAAGACGGATAGACCGTTCGTACTCAACTCGAACAGTCGTCTCTTGGAGCTCGGTATAGTCAACGCTGGGACCGCCCGCGCAGCCCCCGCAGACCCCTCTGGACCGATGGCTGTCCCAGACGGGGCCTTGGTACAAATCGCTCTCATACAAACGGGCCTCCTCCCACGCCGGGCAACCACACCACGCGGTGGGACCCCCGACGCAGACCACCTGGCATCGATAGTGTTGGCCTTTGGTCGGTCAAAAGACGGACTATTGAGTCCCCTCTCAAGGGAACCCGACAGGCGCCTCTTTCTCAACCGTGGCCCAGGAGACATATGTGAGCGCGCGCTAGGGCTAGAGCTCAATCCCCGACTAGAGGATGGCATCGTAGGCCTCCGCTTTCTACTCCATGTGTCCCTGCGTAGGATCAACTTTGTGGGCGCGGACAACCGACCAGGTGACCGACATACCCCCAAGCGACCACCACGAGTCCTGTCCGTCTTAGAGACCTTACTCGGACCGGGGGAGCCCCCACCGGGCACCGAGCATGACTCTACCGTCCCTGTCACAGCGCCAGTGGATCCCCACGTGTCGGCCGCCTGTGATGTCCCACCCAGAGTTCTCAATGGTTTAACCATGGTTCCTCCTGTTCTCCTTTTCTGACACCTCGATGAATTGCGCACGGGCCAGGTCTTGCACCCAGGATCCCGTGGCACGCTGGACAATTAGAGAACAAACCACGTACAAACCAGTCGAGATAAGCCAAAGCAAGGGGGAGGAGCAGAGAGTCTGACACCCTTCAGCCGTGTGGACTTATACATGCATGGCTTAAACTTTGAGACAAGCATATGCTACTGGCAGGATCAACCAGGATGGCCGTAGTGTTGCGCAGTATTCATTGTTACAAAACTTCAAGGCTCTTCCCTCCGCGATAATCTCCCAGACTGTACTGTAATATATATATATATATATATATATATATCATTCCATTTTTGTCACCATCTAGTGTTCAGATGTCGTATTTCGTTAAGTCCTCCTTTGTTAATTCCCTCTCTTTATTTATTCAGTTTACTCATGTTTGAATGTTGTTTATTGTATGTTGCTGGTGTTTTGAGGTTGTTTATTGAACTGATTTGAACTGATACTATCTGTAAAGTTTCCCTTGAGTGGCGTGCAAGGCGCTTCTAAATAAAATGTATTGGGACAGCATCCCACCCACCGACACAGTCACATAGGCTACCCCACACTTAGCCCAGCAAAGCACACACACATAGGCTTCCTACACTTAGCCCCAGCAAAGCACACCCATAGGCGGCTTACATTTACCCCAGCAAAGCACACCCACAGGCGGCCTACACTCTGAGGACAGCACCCCACCCACCCCCCGACAGTCACACCATTACCCCAGCAATGCACACACATAGGCGGCCTACACTCTGAGGACAGCACCCTCCCACCCCCCGACAGTCACACCATTACCCCAGCAACACACACACACACACGTAGGCTACCTACACTTACCCCCAGCAATGCACACACACATGGGCTACCTACACTAGCACACACACATAGGCTACCTACACTTAACCCAGCAATGCACACCCATAGGCGGCCTAAACTCTGAGGACAGCACCCCCCGACCCCCCGACAGTCACACCATTACCCCAGCAATGCACACACACACACACACACACACACACACACACACACACACACACACACACACACACACACACACACACACACACACACAGGCTACCTACACTTACCCCCATCAAAGCACACCCATAGGCGGCTTACACTTACCCCCAGCAATGGACACACACATAGGCTACCCAACACTTACCCCAGCAAAGCCCACACCCATAGGCGGCCTACACTCTGTGGACAGCACCCTCCCACCCCCCGACAGTCACACCATTACCCCAGCAATGCACACACACACACACACACACACACACACACACACACACACACATAGGCTACCTAAACTTACCCCCAGCAAAGCACACCCATAGGCGGCTTACACTTACCCCCAGCAATGCACACACACATAGGCTACCCCACACTTACCCCAGCAAAGCACACACACATAGGCTACCTACACTTACCCCCAGCAAAGCACACCCATAGGCGGCTTACACTTACCCCCAGCAATGGACACACACATAGGCTACCCCACACTTACCCCAGCAAAGCACACACCCATAGGCGGCCTACACTCTGTGGACAGCACCCTCCCACCCCCCGACAGTCACACCATTACCCCAGCAATGCACACACACACACACACACACACACACATAGGCTACCTAAACTTACCCCCAGCAAAGCACACCCATAGGCGGCTTACACTTACCCCCAGCAATGCACACACACATAGGCTACCCCACACTTACCCCAGCAAAGCACACACACATAGGCTACCTACACTTACCCCCAGCAAAGCACACCCATAGGCGGCTTACACTTACCCCCAGCAATGGACACACACATAGGCTACCCCACACTTACCCCAGGAAAGCACACACCCATAGGCGGCCTACACTCTGTGGACAGCACCCTCCCACCCCCCGACAGTCACACCATTACCCCAGCAATGCACACACACACACACACACACACACACACACACACACACACACACACACACACATAGGCTACCTAAACTTACCCCCAGCAAAGCACACCCATAGGCGGCTTACACTTACCCCCAGCAATGCACACACACATAGGCTACCCCACACTTAGCCCAGCAAAGCACACACACATAGGCTTCCTACACTTAGCCCCAGCAAAGCACACCCATAGGCGGCTTACATTTACCCCAGCAAAGCACACCCACAGGCGGCCTACACTCTGAGGACAGCACCCCACCCACCCCCCGACAGTCACACCATTACCCCAGCAAAGCACACCCATAGGTGGCCTACACTCTGAGGACAGCACCCCCCCACCCCCCGACAGTCACACCATTACCCCAGCAATGCACACACACACACATAGGCTACCTACACTTACCCCAGCAATGCACACACACATAGGCTACCTACACTTACCCCCAGCAATGCACACACACTTGGGCTACCTACACTTACCCCAGCAAAGCACACACACATAGGCTACCTACACTTACCCCAGCAAAGCACACCCATAGGCGGCTTACATTTACCCCCAGCAATGCACACACACATATAGGCTACAGTGTTTCCCATTAATTACTTAGACTGTGGCGGCCCGCCATGGTCTAATTTGTCCCGCCACAGTCTCAGAATGAACCGAAAAAAATTCTTACACTTCTCATAATAACATAATTAAGATCTGTAACTTGTGTTTCTCGCCGCTGCTTCAGCAAAGCATCTCTCACTCCCAGTCAGCCGGCTCTGCCCTTCCCCTCCTTGCTGTACGCGGCGCGCGCACACTCAGACCGTCACCGGGGCTTCAGAGTAATATGTCCGAGGAGAGTAGCCCTCTCCCGGACACACGCGCTAGCTTTTACCGCTGTTTTGTTTTTATTTATTAATCCACACTTCCAGACCGTCACCGGGGCTTCAGAGTAATGCGTCTGAGGAGAGTAGCCCTCTCCCGGACTCACTCGCTAGCTTTAACCGCTGTTTTATCCCGCTTCTGGTACTTTACTGGCTTTGACATTTTCTTCTTCTCACTAACATTCAGATGTTAAAGTCAAATAAAACGCCAACAGTAAAAAGGGCTAACTAGGTTAGCTAGGTTAGCTAGGCCAAGTCAATAGCTGTCGCCGTCAGTTCCTACAGCCGCTAGCGGCTTTTCCGACAAGCGGCAGCACCTGGCTGCCTATCTGAGGGTCTCATCAATGGGCCGTCCAGAGGCATTTAATTACCAAAGGGCATTAGAGCTGTTTTTCTCAAAGTCCAGGAAAATCAAATGTCGAATTTGGGGTGCAAAGTTTGTAAATAGGGATGATGGGATTAATTATTTATTATTTTATTTTCTAAAAAATAAACTAGTTCAACACAGTGTGACGGCCCCCTGAGTGTCACTAATGTTTCCTTTTCCTTTAAGGCAGCAGGTACTTATGGGTTGGACCAATCGGCATAATCGGAAGCGCCTGGGCCCGGTGTTTCCCAGCTATAAAAGCCCCACCTTTCTGGCTGACGGGGCTCTCTCACTCTCCCTTATCACTTTTGGTATTCGGAGTAGTTTTGTTTTAACATCCAACATTTACTTTTCATTATACATCACACTCATGCATACACACACTTTCACTACTGACTTTACTGACAAACACACCTCATCTTCTGTTTAGTTGTTTTTCGGGTTGCTTTTAGGTTAATACGTTTAAATAAATTACTAATAATTGGTTATTTCAACTGCGTCTCCTGGTTTTTGTCACGGCTCCAGAGCCAGGTCGTGACAAAGTGGGGGCTCGTCTCGGTAGTCTGTTTGGTGGTCCGTTTTGCGCTGAAGGGTAGGTACATTTGCGATGGTTAAATTGTTGTACCATCGTTTGTTCCATCGTATGTTTATGCCAACTAGTTTGAGCTTCGCGCCTTGTGATACGGTCCAATTTGTGAATGGTTTGGTCGTCATAGTTGACGTCACTAGTCTTTGTGAGGATTTCCCTGGGGATTCCCTATAGCGCGGTGCGGCGTGCGTGAATTCTTTGTGTCCAAAAGCGGGAAATCGGCTTTTTTGTGAGATGCAGTTGTTTGGAAGTGTTTTCCAAGTATTTTTTTTTGCGTAGGTAATTATTTTTCAGCGGAATTAGTTATTTTTCGTGTGTATAAGTTAAGGCATGGTAACTGTGGTTTACTGGTGTACTGAAACCTAGGTTGACTAGCTGGTGTTCCCCTGTTAGGTTCAGTGGCGTTACTCCTTTGGGTTTCGTCTTGTTTGTTGTTTTATTAGTGTTGCGGTGACCGTGGTCAGAGCAACTTGTCTCGGGAGCACATCCATGGTTTTGGGTTAGTCGCCAGTTTCTGGTTGCTTTCTCTCACCACTGGGCTTTAGTGCATAAGTACCCACCACCATTAACTGCATGAAGACTAGGGGTGAGCTTAGGTAGGTAGATGATGGTTGAGGCAGTCAGCTAGAGGGGTGCACTAGTTGCTGTCTAACCTAGTTTTGATTTGTACACCGGTAAGGCCAGCGCTGTTGCATTGATTTCAGGCACACGTAAATATGAGTGTTGAAGAATTCTTTGCTTCTCCCTCAGAGGAGTTGTTGGACCACTATACAAAAGACCAACTACTAAACATTGCAGAATATTATGAGGTAGATGTGGGGGATAAACGACAAAAAGAGAAAGTAAAGACCATGTTGAAGTTGAGTTTATTTGAGAAGAAAGTTTTAACTGACGGCGTGGCAACGGTTTCTCCTGGTTTAATGTCCCCGATCGTAAGAGAAACAGGTTTTACGTTTGACCAACAAAAGGAGTTGCTAATGTTAAAACTTGAAAATGACCGGTTCAAAATAAAAGCGGAATTGGAGAAAGAGGTGACTGTGGAGAGGCTGCGCCAGGAGACTGAGCAGCTGAAATTGGAGATCGAGCAGTCTAAAATTGCGCTTATAAGGGAAGGTAAAATTCCAGCGGTCAGTGAGACAGGTAAGAAGTCGTCCTCCATGTCGAGTTATGATGATTTTGGGTAACTTGCGTCTGTTACCGAAATTTTCGGAGAGAGATCCAGAGACGTTTTTCTCATTATTTGAACGTGTGGCTGACGCGCGTAATTGGCCAGACTCAGCGCGAACACTTATGTTGCAGTGTGTATTAACAGGTAAAGCACAAGAGGCTTATGCATCATTAAGTGACTCTGATAGTCAGAAATATTATATCGTGAAGTCTGCTGTGTTGAGAGCTTATGAGCTGGTGCCAGAAGCCTACAGGCAGCGGTTTAGGACCTGGAAAAAAGGTGAAATGCGGAGTCACCTGGAGTTTGCGCGAGAGCTGACCACATTTTTCACTCGCTGGTATTGTGCTTCAGATGTGGAAGACTTTGAGGGATTGTGTGATCTCATTGTGCTTGTGCAACTAAAAAATTCTGTGCCTGTGCGTGTGGCCACATGCGTATATCAGTGAGCAGAAAGCAAAAACTGCAGCTGAAGCGGCGGCTCTTGCTGATGATTTTGGGGAGTCTAGACCTGGCCCTGTCGGTGGCATGGAGTCGGGTGGCTGGCATGGTAAGCATTATCAAGTTGATGGTAGAGGTGGCAATATACATGATTCCGAAAAAGTTTGTAACTACTGTCACAAACAAGGACACTGGAAAATTGACTGTCAGTGGTTAAAACAAAAGCCTAGAAATGCTGGTGCTAATGCTAAAGGGGTTGGTTTAGCCGCACCTGTTTCTCAAATCATCACTCCTGATGTCATTTCTGGCATGATTGCAGAAGACTCGTATGCTAAGGATTTAGACTCGTTTCGGCCATTTATTCGGAAAGGTTTCGCGTCTATGGTAGGGAGTGAGGAGAAGGTGCTGGTGACTATTTTGAGAGACACTGGGGCATTTAACTCTTTCATTCAGGCTGGAGTTTTACCTTTGTCCAATGACTCACAAACGGGCAGCTCTGTTCCCGTTCGGGGTATGGATTTGAATGTGTTGTTTGTTCCGGTGCACACGGTGATGCTTGACTGAGCTGTTCCAGGGTGAAGCTGAACTAGCTGTGTGTCCGGCGTTGCCGATTCGGGGAATTCATGTTATTCTGGGTAATGATTTAGTGGGTGCTAAAATGTGGGCAGAAGTACTTCCACCTGTGGGTGTGGTGCCTGAGTCAATGGTGGGATTGCAGACAGATGAAAATGAACACAGTTTTCCTGAGGCTTACACAGCCTGCGCTGTAACTCGCGCCATGGCCACTTTGAAATCTGAAGGTCTGTCTAATAAGGAAAATGTTCCTGGGAAGTTTTCAATACCTCTGTCTAATTTCCCTGTGTCAATATCCCGCAGTGATCTGGTTGCTGAGCAGCAGGCTGACCCCTCCCTGAAGGTGCTGTTTGAGCAGGTTCGACCTGAGAGTGAAGTACTGGACAGTGCTTGTGGTTATTTTCTTCAGGATGCGCTTTTGGTGAGGAAATGGGTTCAGCACAGCGAGAGTATGGTTGGAGATCCAGTGTTTCAAATAGTGTTGCCAGTTGCACTCCGCCAGTCAGTGTTAAAAGTAGCTCATGATGAGTCTGGGCACTCTGGCGTAAAAAAAACATACGATCGGATTTTGAGACATTTTTTCTGGCCTCGTATGAGGAGAGATGTATCTGTGTTTATTAAAACTTGTCATACATGCCAACTGACAGATAAACCTAACCAGACACTAAAACCTGCGCCGCTTTGCCCCATTCCTGCAATCAGCCAGCCATTTGAACACTTAATAATCGATTGTGTGGGTCCTTTGCCTCCTTCTAAGTCGGGTGCAAATTATCTATTAACTGTCATGTGCCAGAGTACTCGCTATCCTGCTGCATATCCGCTCCGCACTATAACCACTAGGTCTGTCGTATGAGCATTGTCTCAGTTTATTTCAATATTCGGCATTCCAAAAGTTATTCAGTCTGACCAGGGATCCAATTTCTCTTCCCATATGTTTTCACAGGTGTTGAAGCAGCTTCGTGTCCAACACAACCAGGCGTCCGCATACCATGCTCAGAGTCAGGGGGCATTAGAGCGCTTCCATCAAACCTTAAAGTCACTCTTGCGTGCATATTGCACAGAGCTGAATAAGGACTGGGAGGAGGGTTTGCCCTGGTTAATGCTTGCAGCTAGAGAGGTAACGCAAGAGAGCACAGGGTTTAGCCCAAATGAACTGGTCTTTGCGCACACGGTGAGAGGTCCTTTGGCGGCGTTATGTGGTAACTGGAAAGAGTCAAATCCTCCTAAAAACTTAATTGACTACATTAATGGGTTTCGACACCGGTTGTACACGGCTGGGGAACTGGCTAAGGAGAAGTTGGTGTTGGCTCAAAACAAGATGAAAAATCTGTATGATCGCCATGCTGAACATCGCATTTTTAGCCCAGGAGACCAGGTGCTTGCACTATTTCCTATTGTCGCTTCACCATTCCAAGCAAAATTTGCAGGTCCATACACTGTTTTGAAACAAATCTCTGAGCAAAATTACATAATTTCAACGCCTAGTCGTAGAAAGAAAAGTCAACTTTGCCATGTAAACCTGCTTAAACCCTACTATGCACGCACCTATGGGCCATCTTCCGCTGCGCAGTCAGATGTTGGTCAGGGGCGTGCGGCT
The DNA here is from genome assembly GCA_030340625.1 of Merluccius polli. Classification (NCBI taxonomy): domain Eukaryota; kingdom Metazoa; phylum Chordata; class Actinopteri; order Gadiformes; family Merlucciidae; genus Merluccius; species Merluccius polli. The sequence goes on from JAOPHQ010003437.1 coordinate 141,574, forward strand.
TGTGTAGTTGGTCCAGGGCAGGGTGAGTCTTGTCCTGACGGTCTGGTCTGTGAGGAAGATGGAGTAAGTGTGCCGGACCAAGCTCTGTTGCGTGGACGTTTGAAAAACTCAGAAGCTCTTTGTAACATTGATAAGCTGGTTGCGCACTTGCCTGAGTCACGACGCGCAGAACTGGTAATGTTGATAAAGAATTATTCATGTTTGTTTGGTGACAAACCTAGCCGTACGCAGTTAATTGAGCATGATGTTGACGTTGGAGACACTAAACCCATTAAGCAGAGGTTTTATCGTGTTAATGCAGATAAACGTAAGTACTTGGATGCCGAGGTGAGTTATATGCTGGAAAACGGTATTGCAGAGCCTTGTTCTTCCAGTTGGTCCTCACCATGCTTACTAGTTCCAAAATCTGATAATACGCCGCGCTTCTGCACTGATTTTAGGAAAGTGAATAATGTCACTAAACCTGATTCTTTTCCTCTTCCCAGAATGGAAGATTGTATAGATCAAGTGGGCTCAGCAAAGTTTGTTAGTAAGTTCGATCTGTTAAAAGGATATTGGCAGGTTCCCTTGTCCCAACGAGCGCGTGAGATAGCTGCGTTTATTATACCGAATGGTTTGTATTCCTATACTGTGATGCCTTTTGGGCTTAGGAATGCGCCAGCGACATTTCAGCGTCTTATGAACCACATCATAGGTGACATGCAGGGGTGTACAGTTTACCTGGATGATGTAGTTGTCTATTCAGACACCTGGGAAACTCACCTGGAACGCATCCGAGACCTGTTCACTCGTTTGGTGGAGGCAACGCTCACGGTCAACCTGGCAAAGTGTGAGTTTGCCAGGGCGACCGTGACCTACCTCGGCCGGGTGGTTGGACAAGGTCAGGTGCGACCTGTAAACGCCAAAGTTCAAGCTGTAGAGCAGTATCCAGCTCCAACAACAAAAAAAGAGCTGATGCGTTTTCTTGGCCTGGTTGGCTATTACAGGAGTTTTTGCAGAAACTTTTCAACCGTTGGGGCACCTCTCACAGATTTATTGAAGGGAAAAGCTAAATTTGTCTGGTCCCCAGTGTCTCAGGAAGCGTTTGAACAGGTAAAGGCACTGCTGTGTGCCGCTCCGGTGTTGGCTGCCCCGCATTGTGATAGGCCATTTAAACTGTATGTGGATGCCAGCTATGTAGGTGCAGGGTCTGTCCTCATGCAGACTGATGACCTGGGGATGGACAAGCTGGTTAGCTTCTTCTCTAAAAAATTCAACTCATGCCAGTTGAATTATTCAGTTATTGAGAAAGAAGCGCTGGCGTTCATTCTGTCTCTGAAACACTTTGACGTGTATGTTGGTGGTAGTAGTACACCTGTAGTGGTTTACACTGACCACAATCCCCTGACCTTTATTCACTCCTTCCAGTGTCCTAACCAGAGGTTAATCAGATGGTCGCTATTTTTGCAGTCCTACTGCATAGATATTCGTTATGTAAAGGGGACAGACAACGTTGTGGCGGACGCGTTGTCCCAAGCTCCCCAAGTGTGATATCCTAACTGTCCTGTGTTTGGTTCTCATCTTGCCTCTTCCTAGCCTCTTAAATTGCTTCTATAGGTGCACCGGTTGCTGGGGCAGGAACGTGCTGCAAGGGATGTTGGACCGTTGGAGCAGGCCACTGTTACACTTCTGATGTTGTGTTTTTCTTGTAAACATGGAATGTTGGTAATGTACAGTATTGTCTTTTTGGAAATGTTTGGTTATATTGGTAAATCTTTTGTTTGTGATATTTTTGCCAGGATTCCTCTCAGGACCCCGTTCTTATGGAGGGGGGTGTGACGGCCCCCTGAGTGTCACTAATGTTTCCTTTTCCTTTAAGGCAGCAGGTACTTGTGGGTTGGACCAATCGGCATAATCGGAAGCGCCTGGGCCCGGTGTTTCCCAGCTATAAAAGCCCCGCCTTTCTGGCTGACGGGGCTCTCTCACTCTCTCTTATTACTTTTGGTATTCGGAGAAGTTTTGTTTTAACATCCAACATTTACTTTTCATTATACATCACACTCATGCATACACACACTTTCACTATTGACTTTACTGACAAACACACCTTGGGCCCTATCATGCACTCAGCGCAATTGACTTTGTACACTGGCGCTTGTGCAATTCCTATTTTGCACCCGACGCACATTGGAATTTTCCCTCGCAAGGCGCAAGTCCTTCACTTGGGGAATGAAGTTGCGCTCCGGGGGCGGTTCAGCGAAAACAGGAGGCGTGTCCCGGCGCAAACGTTCCCTGGTGCTATTCTGCAGTTTCAGAAAACAATTGCGCCACAAACCAGGAAAAACCGAGTCTAAAGTCAGTGGCGCTTATTCTATTCTATTTTAAGGGCGCATGCTTGGCCATAATCGGGGGGGGGGGGGATGCGCGATTTTTGACGGGGCGGTCCAAAACTCTGGACCGGCCCAAAAATAATAATACACAAAATACAAAATAAAATAAAAAAATAATTACGGCCGGCCGGCTCGGCCTGAAATTGTCCGGCCGTTAGGGAAATCTCCCGAACCTCCCTATGGCCAGCCCGTCCCTGGCCATAGTGTAGTGTGTGTACAACGTGCATACACTTTGCTTCTCTCATCTACAAGGAAGCAGTTCCCATTTTTGCAAACCATACATACAAGCAAAAATATTACCACATGTGAAAAAATAGACATAAATCTAGCGTACACAGTTACCCAAAAATATTCAGGCTAATAGTAATGACGGATCAAATTAACCTGTTTGACCAATAGTCGCAAGACACGTATAAGGACACCAGGATGTAATCGAAAACACACAGAAACACGAAGCGGTGTAACTGAAAGAACATTCGGCATACTGAAAATGCGCTTCAGCTTATTTGACAGAAGAGCTGCATCATCTGTAAGCAGTGCTTGAAGTGGGCCGGTTGTCACAGGCTGCCCCCCCACCCCCTCGTCGGTCGTAGGTCCGGGGTGGGTTATGATTGCGCCCCCCCGCCGTACGCAGTACCGGCACTTATTTTTTTCCACTTCAAGCACTGTCTATAAGCAAAGTAATCTCGGTCTAATGTTAGACCACATTGCAAATATATCACCATGCATTCATAACCTCGTGATTCAGTGAGAGTGAGGCCAAAACATCGGAAAGTATGTCTTTGTGACATTTCTTTATTTACATTTTGTCAACGGAAAATGAAAAGCTGAAAAGATTTAAACAGAAGAACTAATTATGTTTCCCTCTGATGGGCATGCGCGCGCTACGGCGGATTGGACACGTCTGGGTCCAGTAGTGGCGATGCGCGATGTGCTCGCCATGGAACAAGCGCGCCTGCATTTAAAGGGAATGTGAGCCGACGCTCTGATTGGTTTATTGCACGTTACGCCCAAACCACACCTATGACTAATGTCGCTACTTCAGACCAACCCATTTTAGATTTGCGCTGGGCGCAAGAGTCATTTATCCCGCCGGCATAATAGCAACAGCGCCCAAGATCCGCCCACAAAGCCACTTGCGCTTTGCGTTTCATACTTGCGTTTCAGACCGGCAAAATAGGGCCCCTTATCTTCTGTTTAGTTGTTTTTCGGGTTGCTTTTAGGTTAATACGTTTAAATAAATTACTAATAATTGGTTATTTCAACTGCTGTCTCCTGGTTTTTGTCACGGCTCCAGAGCCAGGTCGTGACAACAGTTAACCACGTTTGCTTAATTTCTTTGATGGCTCAGATGTATGCTCTAGTTGATTTTGTGTTTTCACCATTCGTATCTATACAACCAATGTGTATATGATTAAATTGTTTACAAGAGCACACAGGTCTTTATAGATCTAGTCTCTTAATTTTGCTTTCAAAATGCACCAGATTGATGCATTTAACTTTAAAATGTAAAAAATCTTCTGGGGGAGCATGCCCCCGGACCCCCCTAGAGGGTCCGAGATCCACCCACCATAGTCTCACAAAATCTTGTGGGAAACACTGTGCTACCTACACTTACCCCCAGCAATGCACACACACACATAGGCTACCTACACTTACCCCAGCAAAGCACACCCAAAGACGGCTTACACTTACCCCCAGCAAAGCACACCCACAGTAGGGTTGGGCGATGTCCGCTAAATTGGCACTCGTCGATGATTACCATAAAACATCGTGATTGACGATGATATCGTCGTTTTGACCACTTTTTACGATAATACTTTTTACTATAAATATATATTTTTTTCTACTTAAAAACTATACATAGTGAAGTCATTCAGTGGACACACAAAGCGCCACGCGCTCTTTCCAGCGCCGACCCACCGGACTTCTCTCTCTGCCGGACCTTTTGTGTGCCAAAAATAAACCCATAAAAAACAGTTAGTTAGTACAATAACTATACAGTTATTGTACTAACCCTACTCATTAGCCTAGGCCTACTCATCCGGGCTTTTCAATATGTTGCACGTAAGACAAAAAGAAAAAGAAAAAAACAAAAGTCGCTTCCACAAGAACAGTTGATGCAATGGCGTTGGTTGGTAAAAAGGGTACGACTTCTGTGTTTTAATAAATGTGTGTTAACAGAAGCACCTTCATTCTTTCATTCAATTTGACATCATGGCCAAGAATTCGGAGCTTGAAGGTCTTTTTTTATTATTTCGGTCCATTTGTGCTACACTCGCAAGCTGCGCGATTCTCTCCAGCTGATGGGACGCTCAGGACAGCAACGTATTAATTCTCCAAAATAAATAGCGGGGATTCATGACCAAAGGGATTCAATCAGGGCGCACTTGTGTGGGTGGACTGTGAATTTGAAGAAGGTGGTGAGCTCAATAAATTCTCTAAAACAGGAGTTCGGATGTGAAGCTGCTGGAGATCAATGCGTGTGCGATTTTTGTGAAACGCGGCTGAGCTGTTGACCATTACATTTACGTGAGAAGTTGCGGATCCGACTGAGGTTAAATTACCCTGTATTAGATCAAGTTATATAACTAATTTAGAAATGCATTTGACATGCCATGCATTGACATGATCATTCGTTTTAGGAAGGTGGTAAAAAGCTCAGCATCGTCGGAGAGCCTACTCAGTCAGCAAAGAAGCCTCAGGTTCCCGACCCCTGGGTTGCAGGTTATTTGAAAGAGCATATGCATTAGTTATATTCTCAATATAATTTACAGAGCAATCCAAGTTTTTAGGCTATAGAGGAGACTAGGATTGGTTTGTGTTTGACAGGGAGGGGGGCGTGGCATCACGATGGTTGCGCTACATCGTGATGTCGGTCAGCCAATCACGATGGACGATGATATCGTCTATCGGCACAACCCTAACCCACAGGCAGCCCACACTCTGAGGACAGGACCCCACCCCCTGACAGTCACACACTTACCCCAGCAAAGCACACCCATAGGCAGCCTCCACTCTGAGGACAGCAGCGCCCCCCCCCCCTCCCACCCCCTGACAGTCACACACTTACCCCAGCAAAGCACACCCATAGGCGGCCCACACTCTGAGGACAGCACCCCACCCCCTGACAGTCACACACTTACCCCAGCAAAGCACACCCATAGGCAGCCTCCACTCTGAGGACAGCAGCCCCCCCCCCCCTCCCACCCCTCGACAGTCACACACTTACCCCAGCAAAGCACACACACAGGCGGCCTACACTCTGACGACAGCACCCTCCAACCCCCCGACAGTCACACACTTACCCCCAGCAAAGCACACCCATAGGTGGCTTACACTTACCCCCAGCAATGCACACCTATAGGCGGCTTACACTTACCCCCAGCAAAGCACACCCATAGGCGCCTTACACTTACCCCAGCAAAGCACACCCATAGGCGGCTTACACTTACCCCCAGCAATGCACACCCATAGGCGGCTTACACTTACCCCAGCAAAGCACACCCATAGGCGGCTTACACTTACCCCCAGCAATGCACACCCATAGGCGGCTTA
>JAOPHQ010003437.1:152500-160000 GCA_030340625.1 Merluccius polli
CTAGCTGTGTAGACAGCCCGGAAAGTACAAAGGGTACCTGCATGCGCGCAGCTCAAGGCCAGGTCGAGACCTTCCGTGCCACGCTAAGCTTTTGGTAAGCAATGGGGAAGCAGCCCGGTTCCCTAAGACAAGCCACCTGAAGGAGGGCCTCCCAGGTGCCTGCCCCACACTCTCAATTAGACCTCAGAGGAATTGTGCGGCGCAGAGCGACCTGAGTCAGCAAACGGGGGTTACATATTCAGGGTGTCTCAGGCGGGTAACTGCTATCCTCCCAAGTGTGGGTGGTTGAGATGGGAAGAAGCGTGCCGACTAACCAGGCAACGCTCGCACGTCATCATCACGACATTGCAGTGTCGTGATAAGAGGATGACGACCGTGACTGGCAGGGCAGCGCTACCTCACCGGACATTCGGGACAACAGGTTTTGAAGAAACGTGCCAGCAACCGGGCAACACCACACATCATTCGTCCCTGACCTTCGCACCCGCCCTATACCTCAGAGAGACCCCAACACACGGCGGAAGACGTGGACAGCTAGATGAAGACACCGGGGGGTCATCCACCAGCCACCGCGCACTGACGGGTGCCGAACGAGGCTCTTGAGGGGCGGGAGGGCTCCTGGCCGCACGCTGAGGCGTGCGGAGGAGAAAGGGGGGGGGAAGACTGCAACCGTGCCAGGCAGGGCATCGTTATAACTTCACCGGACTGTCGGGACAACAGTTAAAGAGGAAGCATGCCAGCTAACCGGGCAACGCCCGCCCGTCATCATCATGACATTGCAGTGTCATAACGAGAGGACGGCGGCCGCGCCTGGCCTCCTAGATTGTGCGATGCCGTTTCCGGCAGCTTACCACACGCCCTGCAGGGGGGTATCACACCACGTGACGCCACCCTGCTACGGAACTCGAGTGTCGGGAGCACATTGGTCCTCATTTGCAGGGCGCAAATGAGATGTGACTCCTTCCACTGAGGCCGTCCCTTCCGTGGCAGCCAACAGTTGCTGATTTTGTCGCCCTTGAAGAGTTCAACCCCAAAGCCTTGGGGCCTCTTCCCAGTCCACAAATCGAACTCCACCGCTCTCCAACTCCTGGGTAGGGTAAAGGACTCGCAGTCCGTATCCATCAATTCCTGGAGGGCCTTGTTGCATTGGTCCTCCTTACCCCCCTCCGGCCAGCCACAGCCTACAGAAATCCCCAGGTGGTATGATTTTCCTAGCCATCCCCGAAGTAACAGGGTCGTCTGAATGGAAAAAAGCAAATACCCTTTTCACCTTGCACAGTGGAATAGTCCTCCCCAGGCGTGGGACCGCCATGCCTCCGTCGTTCCATTTGCTATAGAGCAGCCCGTTCGAAGTGCAAGGGCTAAGGTGTAACCAGCTCTTAATATAGCGCCTCACAGTGAGATCGGCCTGTCTGAGGCAGGGGTTGCGAAAGGTACTGTTGATTGCTTTGTAGAGCACCCTGGGGATGGCATACGTGCAAAAGAGCTCAAGCCGCTGTGACGGTTTGAGTCTCGCCTGGGATATTCTCTGCCCCAAGTCCTCCACAAGGGCCGCTATATCCGGCTGCCGGGGCCCTTTCCAGGGATTTATGGCGAGGCCAAGGTAATCGACGGTTTCCTCAGGTCCCACCATGTGTATATCAGCTCCCCCTATTGTCCACGGGGGGCAGTTGTTAAACTTGTTGGCTGTTCTCCTTCCACCTGCCGCGAAGGACCCATGACACTTTGTTGTGTTAACTCTGAGTCCGGTCAGGATGCAGAACGCCTCCAGTATGCTCATGTTCTTGTTCATACCATCCCAAGAATCACTAAGCAACACCAGATCATCTGCATAGGCCAGTACTGTGACCCTACCTTCACCCAGACCGAAACCCACGCCCTTAGCTTCCGACATGCACAACAATGGGTCTATTGCCAGATTGAATAGAAGAGGGGACAAAGGATCGCCCTGCTTGACTCCCACCTTCATGGCTATTCTGTTGGTATAGCCGTCTCTCGCACGCACCCTGGTACCACAGCCGTTGTAAGAATTGGCCTCCGCTTACCACTCAAGGTGTTCCTGCGTGGGATCGACCTGGTGGGCGTGGACAACCGACTAGGTGACCAACGCGCCCCCAGGCAACCACCACGAGTCCCATCTGTCCCTGGGACCCTGCGCGGACCGGGGGAGCCCACGGCGGGCACCGAGCATGTCCCCTAATTCCTTGTCACGGCGCCAGTGGATCCCCACGTGTCGGCCGCCAGTGACTTAGTAGAAGATTGTCTCTCCGGTACAACCATGGTGTCCACCATTGCTATAACCAAAAAGATAGTCCGCACGGGCTAGGTCTTGCACCCAGAAACCCGTGGAGCTCTTTGGCGAGTGGAGGACAGCCTCGAGTCGAACCGGACGAGATAAGCTGCAGCAACAGAGGAACAGAGAGTCTGACACCCTTATCTGCCCCAGTATAACCGTCAAATCCTTTAAGTTTCAGCTTTGCAACCATGGTTGCACAGATCACACTTCCCATCCCCTTACTCGCCTGCTGCCTTCCTTGGATGTGGTAGCCATTTCTCAGGCTCCCTCTCCGGAATCGAACCCTGATTCCCCGTTACCCGTGGTCACCATGGTAGGCACATAGAATACCATCGAAAGTTGATAGGGCAAACATTCGAATGAGTCGTCGCCGCCGCGAGGGCGAGCGATCGGCCCAAGGTTATCTAGAGTCACCAAACAGGCCGGGGGCCACCACGCGGCAGCACCCTGCGCGGGTTTTAGGTCTGATAAATGCACGCATCCCCGAAGGTCAGCGCTCGTTTGCATGTATTAGCTCTAGAATTGCCACAGTTATCCAAGTAGCGGGTGAACGATCAAAGGAACCATAACTGATTTAATGAGCCATTCGCAGTTTCACTTTTCCAGCCGTGTGGACTTATACATGCATGGCTTAAACTTTGAGACAAGCATATGCTACTGGCAGGATCAACCAGGATGGCCGTAGACAAACGCCCTCCGGGGAGGGGGGTTTAATCGGGCCGCACCTGCAAGCGCTCGCCACGGCCCCGAAGCTGAGTCGGGGAACTGTGCGGTCCGCGCTGCATAAGTGCGAGGCGGTGTTGCCGCTTTCGGAGGTTCCCACGGTGGGGAGACCAGCCGTCCGCGGCAGGACTGCACGACACTCATGTTTTTGGTGCAAAACACCAAATATTTTTACCGGGCTTTGAGAAACACAATCGTACAAGCGGACCGTGGCAAATCGGGAGGAATATCCACTGATATACAGGTTGAGCCCCGGGCGGGGGGAAAACCACTCCACAACCACGGCCCACTCTCGGGGGACCACTAGGACAGACGGGGCTACTCGGTCACTCGCATAGTCTGTACAACCACCGATAGGCGGGAGCACGCTGTGGACACACAGGTGTGAGGCACCCTTCATCTGGAACTAAGCCACACGGGGGCCCTCACTGAGGTGTGCCGCTTTAACCATATCCGATCGGCGACTCCCATACTCTCTAATTTCGGAGCATGTCTTCATCCGACCCATACTAGCTGCGGGGTATGTCCGTCCGATGTGTGTACCCACGGGGTGTATGGAGGAGACTAGCCACGTAACGTACGGCTGTAGGTTAAAGGAAGCGGGTCCGCGTCCCATGGAGGTCCCATGCCCATGGTGGTCTTTTTCGGACCCATGGTGGTCTTGTTAGGTGGAGGAGAGCAGCCCTCTCGGACACACACGCCTGCTATGTGGTGATGGTCTGGAGGTGCGGATGAAAATAAAACAGCGGGAAGAGCTGGCGTGTGTGTCCGAGAGGGCTGCCCTTCTCGGGCAACTGTAGTGCAAAGGCCCGGTGTGTGTGGATGAACCAAAACATTGGATTTTTTTTTTTTGGAGTCCCAAAAAGACCACCATGGGTCGGACCACCATGGGTCGGAAATGGACCACCATGGGTCGGAAAAGGTCCACCATGGGCACGGGCCCTCCATGGGACGTGGACCCGCATGTTCTAAGCTACAGCCCCGAGTTACGTGGCTTGTCTCCTCCATGCACCCCGCAGGTATACACATCGGGCGGACATACCCCGCAGCTAGTATGGGTCGGATGAAGACATGCTTCGATAACAGAGTATGGATGTCGCCGATCGGATATATAGTTAAAGCGGCACACCTCAGTGAGGGCCCCCGTGTGGCTTAGTTCCAGATGAAGGGTGCCTCACACCTGTGTGTCCACAGCGTGCTCCCGCCTGTCGGTGGTTGAACAGACTATGCGAGTGACCGAGTAGCCCCGTCTGTCCTAGTGGTCCACCGAGAGTGGGCCGTGGTTGTGGAGTGGTTTTCCCCCCGCCCGGGGCTCAACCTGTATATCAGTGGATATTCCTCCCGATTTGCCACGGTCCACTTGTACGATTGTGTTTCGCGAAGCCCGGTAAATAAAATTTGGTGTGTTGCACCAAAAACATGAGTGTCGTGCAGTCCTGCCGCGGACGGCTGGTCTCCCCACCGTGGGAACCTCCGAAAGCGGCGACGCCGCCTCGCACTTATGCAGCGTGGACCGCACAGTTCCCCGACTCAGCTTCGGGGCAGTGGCGTGCGCTTGCAGGTGCGGCCCGATTAAACCCCCCTCCCCGGAGGGCGTTTGTCTACGGCCATCCTGGTTGATCCTGCCAGTAGCATATGCTTGTCTCAAAGTTTAAGCCATGCATGTATAAGTCCACACGGCTGGAAAAGTGAAACTGCGAATGGCTCATTAAATCAGTTATGGTTCCTTTGATCGCTCACCCGCTACTTGGATAACTGTGGCAATTCTAGAGCTAATACATGCAAACGAGCGCTGACCTTCGGGGATGCGTGCATTTATCAGACCTAAAACCCGCGCGGGGTGCTGCCGCGTGGTGGCCCCCGGCCTGTTTGGTTACTCTAGATAACCTTGGGCCGATCGCTTGCCCTCGCGGCGGCGACGACTCATTCGAATGTCTGCCCTATCAACTTTCGATGGTACTCTATGTGCCTACCATGGTGACCACGGGTAACGGGGAATCAGGGTTCGATTCCGGAGAGGGAGCCTGAGAAATGGCTACCACATCCAAGGAAGGCAGCAGGCGAATAAGGGGATGGGAAGTATGATCTGTGCAACCATGGTTGCAAAGCTGAAACTTAAAAGATTTGACGGTTATTCTGGGGCAGGTAAGGGTGTCAGACTCTCTGCTCCTCCCCCTTGCTTTGGCTTATCTCAATTGGTTTGTACGTGGTTTGTTCTCCAATTGTCCAACGTGCCACAGGATCCCGGGTGCAAGACCTGGCCTGTGCGTTATCCATCGAGGTGTCAGATTAGGAGAACGTCCGGATACCATGGTTAAACCATTGAGAAATCTGGGTGGGCAATCACAGGCGGCCGACACGTGGGGATCCACAGGCGCCATGGCAGGGACGGTAGAGTCATGCTCGGTGCCCGGTGGGGGCTCCCCCGGCCCGAGTATGATCTCTAAGACGGACAGGACTCGTGGTGGTCGCTTGGGGGTACGTCGGTCACCTAGTCGGTTGTCCACGCCCACAAAGTCGATCCCACGCAGGGACACATTGAGTAGGAAGCGGAGGCCTACGATGCCATCCTCTAGTCGGGGATCGAGCTCTAGCCCTAGCGCACGCTCACATGTGTCACCTGGGCCACGGTCGAGAAAGGGACGTCGGTCTGGTTCCCTTTAGAGGGGACTCGGCAGTCCGTCTTTTGACCGACCAAAGGCCAACACTATTGATGCCAGGTGGTTTGCGTCGGGTGTCCCACCGCGTGGTGTGGCTGCCCGGCGTGGGCGGAGGCCCGTCTGTATGAGAGCAATTTGTACCAAGGCCCCGTCTGGGACAGCCATCGGTCCAGAGGGGTCTGCGGGGGCTGCACGAGCAGTCCCTGTGTTTACTGTTCCAAGCTCCAAGAAACGACTGTTCGAGGTGGGTACGAGCAGTCTATCCGTCTTCTCCCTGGATAGAAAGAAAGAGAGGGGGGGTTACTTGTCCAACAGGGTACTGGCGGAGGTCAGCTTCCCTTTCAAGCCACAAACGTGTGTTATGTCCTAAACACCTTGCCACTGCCACGGAATGTTGCACCCACCTTAGACAGACGCATGGTATCGTCGGTCCCCATCTCGTGTGCTCAAAATGCGGTAAGAGGAGACACGGGATGGAGTGCCACGCGGCCAAATGCACCAACAAGCGGGTTACACGGACCCGGGTGGGACATAGGGTTGACTGTCCCCTATGCTGCAAGACCTTTGCAACACAGAGAGGCCTCTCTCAACACCGGCGGTTGGCTCACACGGCAGACTATGTGGCTCGGCTGGCGCAGGCGGCTGATGGACAGGGAATCCCCAGTAGGAGTGGATGGGATGCAGATGAGGTGTGTCTGCTTAAGGACCTCATCCACAGTTAGGGGGTGAAGACGGGTCTTTTGGCGAAGGCATGTACGGTCCTCCCTACACGTACAAAAGGACAGATTAGGTACAAGGTGGGGCAACTTAGGAAGGCCGCGCACCTCCCTGCCCCACTGGCTCAGACACAGTCCAGGGTCTCACTGGTTGCGGAACTTATGGTGGAGAGGACACGGCCTCCCCCATACACAAGAAGTATCATCGAGAGGGGAATACTCAGGGCCTTGGCCTCTGACGGAGGAGATGACAGGTACGGGTACCTTCGTCCAATCTGGGAGGCAGACCCAGATTGCCCTTGCCGACCTGGCAAGGGAGTGCAGGAAGACGGGGAGTCCAGCCACGAGGTCGGTGCGCCTAAGACCATGGCATGTTAAGTCCTGCATGTCCACGATGGGTCGCTACAGACTCGCACAGCGTCAGCTGCCCCTGGTGATAGGGAAACTTGCAAGACTCATTCTGGACGGAAGCGTTTCTGGAACCTGTCCTGTGAGTACTAAGGTGGTGGGTAAGCACTTTAAAAGCAAGTGGGACGGTGTGGATGAGTTTAGGGGTCTGGGTCAATTCCATGTTGACCAGGTATGTTCCAATCGGTTACTGGCTATGCCCATTTCACGTGCGGAGGTCCTTAGGGCGAGGAAGAACATCAAAAAGGACTCCGCGGCTGGCGTTGATGGTGTTGACAAGGTCAGTTTGGTGAAATGGGACCCAACAGGGGTCAAACTGGCGAGGATGTACACCAGCTTCCTCGTCAGGAGAAAGATCCCTGTCTCGCTGAAGAGGAACAGGACCACCCTCATTCCTAAGTCCCAAGACGCAGCTGCTAGGAGGGAAGTATCAAACTGGAGACCCATTACGATCGGTCCGATGGTCTTACGGCTTTTCTCGTCTATCCTGTACCAGAGGTTGTCAAAGGCAAGTCCGGCGTGTATTCGGCAAATGGGGTTTTCAAACACCCCTGGATGCTCCGAAAATTTGCTGCTAGTGGAGGGGGCGTTGAAGGTGAGTAGGAAGGCGCGTTTGCCTTTGGCCATGGTCTTCATTGACTTGGCCAAGGCTTTCGACTCGGTGTCGCATGAGCATCTAAAGGCGGCCCTGGTACAG
>JAOPHQ010003437.1:165000-233330 GCA_030340625.1 Merluccius polli
TTGTGTGATTGTATCATGACTCTATTTCATTTGTCAGGACACATGCAACAAGATTACCATCTACATTTAATATAGAGCTTGTTTTATAATGTTAGTTATAGTATAGTTAGTATATAGTAAATTAATGGTTTACTTTTATGATAAATAAAAGTGGAGACATATGTGCAAACCAGAAAGTTTATTGTTGGTATGTATAGTGCACATCAGTACACGTGTCAAAATACAAAGGCAAAATCAATATTTAGGCATTAGACAAAAAGTGACGCATCAGACCCTCCCTAACATCTCTGCCCTCCTCCTCTACACCCTGTGCCACTGCTGCCACAGGCTCAACTACTGTTGCTGCTGCAGGTGTGTTCCGTTCTGTCACATAGGTCTCTCCATGAGTTTCGCACAGATTGTGCAAAGCACAGCAAGTCAGCACCATTGACTTCACAAGTTCAGTGTCTGAGTCGTTCCTTTTCAGAAGGCAACGCCATCTTCCGTTGAGCCTGCCAAATGCATTTTCAACAACCACCCGTGCTCGGCTGAATTTTCTGTTGAATAAATGCTGTTCAGGTGTCAGTCGTCCGGTGTCCTGAAAAGGTTTTAGGAGCCAGTTCTGCAGGGGGGATGCTGAGTCCCCTAGGAGGTAATAGCCAGCAGTCACTCCACCAATGTTTCTTGTGTGAGCAGGGAAGTGGTTTCCCTGGCTGGCTAACTCCCACAGTGTAGACAGTCTCAGTACCCTGGCATCATGTAAGCTCCCTGGCACTCCAGCAAACACGTTCCAGAACAGCCCCTTTCCATCAACAACACCTTGGAGAATAATGGAGTGCCACCCTTTACGGTTGAAGTAGTCGCAGTGATACTCCTGTGGTGCAAGGATAGGGATGTGTGATCCATCGATGGTACCAACACAGTGTGGGAGCCCCCATCTGTTCTCGTTGTAAGCCGCCATCTCTCTGAATTTTTCTTCATTAGGAAAACGGATCTGCTCTGGCACCAACACAGTCTCTGCCGCAGCACAAAACTCCTGCACACACCGGCACACAGTTGTGGCGCTGACTCCAAAAAGGTGTCCAATGCTTCTATACTCTGAGCCAGTAGCAAGCTTCCAGAGTGCGATAGCCACTCTCTTCTTCAGGGTCACACATTCGCGGAAGCTTATGTCTTGCTTCATAACCGGGCGCAGTTTGTTGCACAGGAAATCCAGCGTTTCTTCGGACATTCTGAAATTCTGCACCCACTGCGCGTTGGTGAAGCCGGGGACAACTACATTCCACCACTCGGAGGCTCGGTTGAACGCCCAAACCGACGGCTTGCGGCGGCGACTTTGCGAGTCGAGAACCATCTGAAACACATACATACAGCATACACATTTTAATGCTTTATATATATATATATATATATATATATATACACTCACCGGCCACTTTATTAGGTACACCTTGCTAGTACCGGGTTGGACCCCCTTTTGCCTTCAGAACTGCCTTAATCCTTCGTGGCACAGATTCAACAAGGTACTGGAAACATTCCTCAGAGAGTTTGGTCCATATTGACATGATAGCATCACGCAGTTGCTGCAGATTTGTCGGCTGCACATCCATGATGCGAATCTCCCGTTCCACCACATCCCAAAGGTGCTCTATTGGATTGAGATCTGGTGACTGTGGAGGCCATTTGAGTACAGTGAACTCATTGTTATGTTCAAGAAACCAGTCTGAGATGATTCGCGCTTTATGACATGGCGCGTTATCCTGCTGGAAGTAGCCATCAGAAGATGGGTACACTGTGGTCATAAAGGGATGGACATGGTCAGCAACAATACTCAGGTAGTCTGTGGCTTTGACACGATGCTCAATTGGTACTAATAAGCCCAAAGTGTGCCAGGAAAATATCCCCCACACCATTACACCACCACCACCAGCCTGAACCGTTGATACAAGGCAGGATGGATCCATGCTTTCATGTTGTTGACGCCAAATTCTGACCCTACAGGGCTCTAGAGTGCGACCTAATTTCTCAATGGTGCGACTGAAAAAAATCTTAGGTCGCACTGGTGCGCCCAGCAGTTCGAGGGAAGAAAAAAAAAATCTCTGCGAATCTGAAAGTCTCCCTGTGGTTCAACAACAAACACACATTAGGCCCATATCGTGGTCTAAACTAATCAGAGATAGTGAAGGGCGGGCAGGCGCGCCGGAAGCACCGGTGCGAACGCACCCCCACTTTTCGGGGGGTAAAAAAAAAAAAGCGCAGTTGTTGACCACGACACCGACACGGCATCGCATTGATTGCAGCGAACTAGATCTATTTACAGCGCTGTAGCTTTAATTACTTCTGCTCTAGTCCGGCCTCTTGGTCATGATGTCATTCTCAGCCAATCGGATAATTCGCCCGCAAACCAGGTGAGTGGTCCAGGTAAAGGGTTCAGGACCAACATCAACGCGACCACCGAGGCTGCGATGATACTGAAGCTCAGTTCGGTTATCTGCGTCACCACCACACTTACCGTACACATCGCTGTGCTGCTCTACGCTACCTTCATTTGTATTTGTTGTTGAAACTTGTGTGTAAGGACTACAGAGATATTGGATACGCAACTACATCGCTGCACTACGGTGACGTCAATGTTGATCAACGCGGAAAGCAGTTGCTAGCGTAGCTGCTAAGCGCTAGGTGCGTTCGTAAGGCTACAGAAGAATGCTACTTGGACAAATGTGTAAACAATGATCCGACAGGCTAAGGTACATGTTAGAGTATACAGTTGGAGAGAATGGGATGTAATTTTTAATCGATTCAATAAAAACAATGTTGTCATATCACTGTGTGGTTATGTTATTAACAGTAGGTAGGCTGTCTGTTATTAGGCTATCAAGTGTGAGGTTCCAAATACAGACCAGGTGAACACATGAGACACAAGAAACAAGATGATGTGGAGGGAAAGGATTTTCAATAATTAATGTATTGATTACAGGCAAACACAAAGGGAACAAGCACAGTTGAGTTGGGTAACTAATTATAGTGTCGTTTTCTTACAGGGATAAACAGTGACAGCCTGTCGCTGTTGTCAGTGTTTATTATTATTTGAATCGGCAGTCAGCACAGCAGGTTTGTCTGTGTCTGTCAATATCAGGGCCAGGGCATCCCTTCATTCAGACACAGTGGAGGATCTGATAAGAATCAGTGTAGAGGGGCCAAGTCTGGAAGACTTTGATGCTAGAGAGAGTGTGGCAAGCTGGTTTAGCCAAGGTCAAAGAACAAGAAGGCCAAACTACAGGACTTGGCCATCTGAGGTGCATGTGGCTGCAATGCAGGATGGTCCATGAGACATTGCCATGAGAGATGTTCAGTTTAAAAGCCCTTAAAAAACATGCACTTTTAATTTAGATTTTCTTTTTATTTAATTGAATTAAGGTTAAATTTCAGCTCAGTGACGCACTTTTAGCAGCAGCACTTTTTCTTGTTACGTTTCTTGTAAAATTGTGCTTCAAATAAAGAACTTTATGTTGACCAGATTGTTAGTTAATCATTTACAAGTCAATATTGCCTATATGGACAGCGATTAAAAAAAAAAAAAAAAAAAAAGTGAACCTGTAAAACTGCGGCGTTAAATGCGATGCGGTTGAAAATTTGGGTGCACCTAACTTTTGTGCTGGTGCACCTAAGAAAAAAAGTTAGGCGCACCAGTGCAACCAGTGCAAAAAGTTAGTCTAGAGCCCTGCCCTACCATCCGAATGTCGCAGCAGAAATCGAGACTCATCAGACCAGGCAACGTTTTTCCAATCTTCGATTGTCCAATTTTGGTGAGCCTGTGCGAATTGTAGCCTCAGTTTCCTGTTCTTAGCTGACAGGAGTGGCACCCGGTGTGGTCTTCTGCTGCTGTAGCCCATCCGCCTCAAGGTTCGACGTGTTGTGCGTTCAGAGATGCTCTTCTGCATACCTCTGTTGTAACGAGTGGTTACAACAGAGGTGTCTCTGGACAGGTGTACCTAATAAAGTGGCCGGTGAGTATATATATATATGTATATATATGTGTGTGTGTGTATATATATGTGTGTGTGTGTGTATATATATGTGTGTGTGTGTGTATATATACAGTATATATATATATGTATATGTGTGTGTGTGTGTGTCCGTCCACAGAACCCCTTGTCTCGGCTGCCCCTCAGGTCAACAAAGAGGATGCTCAAGGTGAGCAGCAGCACAGAGAGCAACGGCGACTGCCAACCTGCCCAGGTACGTCCTCGTATATTAGAGTGCATCAT
Source organism: Merluccius polli (assembly GCA_030340625.1). Taxonomy (NCBI): domain Eukaryota; kingdom Metazoa; phylum Chordata; class Actinopteri; order Gadiformes; family Merlucciidae; genus Merluccius; species Merluccius polli. Next base: position 169,248 of record JAOPHQ010003437.1, read on the forward strand.
GGGAATTTTTGTTGGCGGTAGGCTACTCGGCCATATTGAGAGGACTTCAGAGAGTTGTAGGCCTGTAAAATCCTAAATCAATGTAAATATACCGTAACCTAGGCTCATGAAAACTTTGTTGTGCCACGCCTTGCATGAGAAACGCTGCGGCGGTTTAAACACAACGTCTCCCCATAATGACAAATCATCTCACAATTAATGACTAAACAATGACTACTAACACAATAACTTCCAGTGCTCCTCCACACCGTGGTCATTAGTTAGACAGTTCTGATAGGAAGTGTCTTCTGATGTTTCTGCAGAAAAGGCAGCGCCGGGACCCAGACCTGGCTGTGCCCAAAACGGCCCTCACCACCATCTCCAGCCGCAGGCCGCTGGCCGCCACCGCCAAACCCGCTGGCTGTAAGTCGCCACGACCAGAACCCGATGTCTCGCCACACTCTCTCTGCTTCCTCTCACCCCCCGGTGCTACTCCTGAGTCAGAGGGACCATATTCGTGTTTCATGGTTTCATCATCATGTTCAGTGTTGTAGAGCAGTATGAGGACACGGTTCAAATGATGAAAATACGACGTTTGAAAAGAGGAAATATAGTTTTAATCCCATTGAAACGACCCGTCACTGTAACTGTTCAGAGTGGTATTTGGAACTAATTAGCATATCGGTTATTTGATGAGTATATTGGTGATGAAGTACCCAGCCCATGTCCTCTAATATCATTATGCAGCGCTTCTCAGTGTTGGTGACTGGTTGTTTTAATGTTTAACAAAACCTCTGCCTCTCTCTCTCTCTGTCTCTCTGTCTCTCTCTCTGCCTCTCTCTCTCTGCCTCTCTCCTCCCTCTGCCTCTCTCTCTCTGCCTCTCTCCTCCCTCTGCCTCTCTCTCTCTGCCTCTCTCCTTCCTCTGTCTCTCTCTGCCTCTCCTCTCTCAGCTAAGGCCGTTCAACCCAGGCCACGGCTGCCGGCGTTCCTTCCAGAGGTAAGTCTGGTCAGGGCCTCTGGGGGGGGGGGGGGGGGATATATATCTAGTATATCTAGCTCTGTGCTAATGTGGTTGTTGTCCCACAGGAGTCCTTAGGCAGAATGTGGCGGCCGTGGCCCTGAAGGGCCGGGCCAAGCAGCTAGCGGCGTCTTCTACGGCCCCGAAACCAGGTGAGCTGAAGTTACCTTGGGGGGAGGCAGACGGGGTTGGTTTTGCGGGGGAAAGCGCGTTTCGGTGTCTTCTCACTCAGTCTAGTCCATGGGGTACTGTAGCCCGCTGCTCTCTGTGCCGGTGTGGTTTGTTATTCAGATGTCCTTGTGTTTACTTATTATGGGCTATAAGCAATTGTCGATAATTGTCGATCTTGTGCACTATTTTATTGATGTTTATCTCTGGTATGTTGGGTATGTGCTTGTGCTTAGTAAAACATTTCTATATGCTATCAGTGTCATCAAGTCAACGTTATTTATAGAGCAGTGTTTTGTGCAACACAAAGTGCTTGACAATAATAGCCGATCTTGTGTGCTCCTGTCTATGTGGTAACTATGGAGACGTCGATGTTTATCTCCTGTCTTCTGTGGTGGGGTCAGATGTAGGCGGGGCGGCGGCGGTGGGGTGGCGGCGGCCCGGCTGGGACATGCGGGGCAAGGTGAGCAACATGCAGGCCAAGCTGCAGTCCTACCAGAGCCGCGTGAAGACCGCCCACCAGGACAACAAGGAGCTGAGGAGCTCCGTGGCCTCCATCCAGATGAGGGAGGAGGAGATGGGGAAGGAGCTGGAGACCCAGAGGATCCAGATCAGGTGGGGGAGATGATCCTGCCTGGCTGTTTTGTACCCATCTCTCTACCTACATTCTTCCCCTCTCTCTGCTTCTCCCTTTGTTTCCCTTTGTTTCCCTCTTTCTCTCTACATCTCTCATCTTTTGAAGTTCTTTGAGTTATTGCATGTCACCACAGACACCAACCAACCGGTTAGTGTTCAGTTTTGATATATATATAATATATAACTTTGATCTCTCAACCCATCACATTGTGGCGTGATGTTGAATGAAGTGGTTAGTGAAGCTAAGTGGTGGGTGGTCTTTCGCAGGGCCTACCAGAAGGAGCTGCAGGATCTGTCGATGGTCCGCAAGGCGCTGGACAAGACTGTGTCAGAGCGGACCGCCCTGCAGACGGAGCTGACCACCGTGCAGAGGGAGCTCATATTAAAAATGAATGCTCTGCATGAGAGAATCATATATGGATTGGTTTGGATTGGAGTAGTATATTTATTACTTTGTTAATCGCCATGGAATTGCTTTGTCACGGACCGGTTGCTCTCTGCTCAAGATGGAAGATGGAGTAAAACATAAACACAAATGTACATAAAATATCCATACACATAAAAAAATATCCTACTATAAAGTGGCTCAAATGCTGGATATTGCACGTGTATCAAGAGTATCCGTTTATCCCCACCCCCTCATCCTCACCATGACTATTATGGGATATGAATGAGACATGTCCCCCCTGCAGCCTGGTGTTCGTCAACGTGGCCCAGACAGCTTCGGGGAGTCCCTGAACTCCCTGCGCTTTGCCAGCAAGGTAGGCGGAGTCCTCTTCTCCTTACTCCTTACTACTGGTTCTCCTCTCTGCTCATCTCTCTTCCACTCCTTGTCTCTTCTACTAGCCAGTGCTCCATTCAAACGTGACCCTGGTTCCCAGGAGCCGCTACCTCAGCCTGGACCAAACGCAGCTAGAGGTGGAGGTCTCAGCCAGGTGGGGCTCGTGACACACACACACACACACACACACACACACACACACACACACACACACACACACACACTCACACTCACTCTATAACATTGTCATATTGGAATACATGCGACTATGTTTCTACTACCTTGTGGGGACCAGCTACCTGTATGGAGAGCCGGTCCAGGGGTCCCTCGTTGTAAGGCTAAAAGGATATTTTCTTTGTTTCACTCAGAGGACCCTGTAATATCGGGGATTACTAGTGCAACCATACGGCCTGGGGACTTCCGTAAGCTATGGCTTGCCAGGGGGGGGGGTAAGGAGGACTTAAAGATGAAAGCCCTTCAGAACTTAACGGATACAGGGTGTGAAACCTTTCCCCGAACCAGACGTTGGAGAGAAATGGAGTTCGACTTGTGGACTAAGAAGAGACCCCAAGGCTTTGGTGCGGTTCTCTTCAAGGGCGATATAGTCAGCAACTGTTGGCTACCACAGAAGGGACGGCCTCAGTGGGAGGAGTCAGATCTCATACGCGCCCTGCAAATGAGGACCAATGTGCTCCCTACACTCGAGTTCCATTACAGGGGTGGATCTCGTGGTGAGATACGCCCTTGTAGGGCGTGTGGGAAGCTACCAGAGACGGCATCACACATTCTTGGAGGCTGCGTGGAAACAAAGCTGAATAGGATGAATAGACACAATCGGCTCTGTTCTCTCAGGTACGGCCATCCATCCATCCACTCGTATTCATCCATTCATCCACCATTCTCATTGCGTGTGTGTGTGTGTGTGTGTGTGTGTGTAGGATCCAGAAGGCACGGTGGTGAAGCAGGTCTTCCAGACCATGGCTGTAGACAGCGTCCGCCCAGAGTCCTTCACCCTCTACAACAACGCCAAGTGAGTTCCAGCATTAACCAATCGGAAACCTTGGCTGTAGCGGTTACCGCGGAGACAATGCAACTCTAGCTCTGCCATTTCCACCGTTGCTTATCTTAATCAGTTTCCAATGGTGTACTATGCGCATCATAGTAGTACTGTGTACTTTGTAGTACTGTGTACGTCATAGTAGCTACTGTGTACTTTGTAGTACTGTGTACGTCATAGTAGTACTGTGTACGTCATAGTAGCTACTGTGTACTTTGTAGTACTGTGCGCATCATAGTAGTACTGTGTACGTCATAGTAGTACTGTGTACATCATAGTAGTACTGTGTACATCATAGTAGTACTGTGTACGTCATAGTAGCTACTGTGTACTTTGTAGTACTGTGTACGTCATAGTAGTACTGTGTACGTCATAGTAGCTACTGTGTACTTTGTAGTACTGTGTACGTCATAGTAGTACTGTGTACTTTGTAGTACTGTGTGCATCATAGTAGTACTGTGTACTTTGTAGTACTGTGCGCATCATAGTAGTATTGTGTACTTTGTAGTAGCTACTGTGTACGTCGTAGCAGTTATGTGTACTTTGTAGTACTGTGCGCATCATGGTAGTACTGTGTACTTTGTAGTAGCTACTGTGTACGTCGTAGCAGTACTGTGTACATCATAGTAGTACTGTGTACGTCGTAGCAGTACTGTGTACTTTGTAGTGCTGTGTAGTATGTGGTATTTGACCTCTGACCCACAGTGAGGGCATGTGGGCGGTGATTGCCAAGTTTGTCCACCGTCCGGAGAACACGTTCAGAGCCGCGTTTCAGGTGAAGAAATACGGTACGTCTTGTTGATGCGGCGCCTCGCGAGGGAAACAACATGACGGGAACAATAAATACATGAACAAATAATATGACGATATTAAAAACATAAGGCCGGGGAATAGTGGTCAGATCTGAACGTGTGTGGTCACATGATCTCTTCCTGAACGCTGCGTCTGTGGGTCCATGGGCCACAGGATCCTTAGTGCGTCCTGAGTTTACATTTACATGACATGAAGTCATGTAGTACCAAGTCTCTCCCCTAGGGGTACGTTGAAGGGTTGCAGGGAGTTTCTAGAAACGTCTCTATATTCTGAATCTGAATACTAACATACAAGTCTAAGGCTGACTGGCTGGAGAAGAGTCACACCCCGGTTGACCGCTGGCTGTGTTTTGTCTCCAGTGCTGCCTCCGTTCAACGTGACCCTGGTTCCCAGGAGCCGCTACCTCAGCCTGGACCAAACACAGCTGGAGGTGGAGGTCTCAGCCAGGTGGGGCTTGTGCTACACACACACACACACACACACACACACACACACACACACACACACAATAACATTGTCATACATGCGACTATGTTTCTACTACCTTGTGGGGACCAGCTACAAGGTATGGAGAGCCTACGTGGTGTTCGGACTGGAGATCAACAACCAGATGAAGAGGCTCCCGTCTGTGAAGCATGTCTCTGATGTAAGTGACCTAGGCCCCGCCCCCGACTAGGAATACGGTCATAATATCATAATACCCGCCATTTGGTGTTTGCGTCCTACAATACTGCGAGTGTGTACATTTTTAGCACACAGTCACAGTGGGAATCGAACCCCTAACCCTGGAAACGTTAATGTCTTGCTCTATTAGTTGAGCTAGCTAGTGTGTGTGTGTGTGAGTGTGAGTGTGTGAGAGAGAGAGAGTTTGCATAGAACTCATTCAAGAAAAAAAAAGTGAACATTTTAAGACAAGATGTCTTTTCTTGAGTTAAAATGGTACTTCAAACCAATACAAAGTTACTGTAGTATAATATAGTCTAATAGTACTTAGTAAAACTATAGCACAAATACTAGATGACTGAATACTAGATGACTCATGTAGGGCTTGAAAATATTTGCCCAGAATATTCACAGGAAAAAAGAAAACAAATCCCAACAATGGTGGTCTATATGGTGAGGTCATGTGAAACTAACCAAACAAAGTTCAAATGAGGGTGTGCAGTGTTTCCCCTACTATGTATTCAGCAGTGGCGCAGCGCCACTGCTGGAAAATCAGCGCCACTGCAAAAATCTTCACATGATCGGTATTTAGCAAAACTACAACGTCATCTTGAAATTGCCAAGCGTTAAAGGGGAAATGAACCCAAAAACAACACTATGCTCCAACACTATATTTCATCACATGAATAAAGTTGATTGTGCTGCCATCAAATGTACTAACTCCATATAAAAAAGAAAAGAATTGAACGGCTACAGTAACGGTGATTTGACGCGTCATCAAATCACCGGAAGAAAAATGCAGGACTACAAGTTATGAACGTTCTGAATGTGAATCTTCAGGAGAGCAGCCCTCTCGGACACACACACACACAGGGGTTGAAATAAGGCTGTTTTACTCGCCAAATGCGAGTAATTTTTGTATTTGTCGAGTAATTTATGAAGACCACTCGCCACTCTGGCGAGTAATCCAAGAATTCGCCGCGATTGCCGCGGACCCGCCAGCAACGGACCCGCTAGCCGCGGACCCGACCGCGCAGCACCCACCGCCGTCTACAATCGCTGTTAACAGCATGTTACAGCGGTAACAGCATGTGTGTGTCCGAGAGGGCTGCTCTATTCGGACACATTACTATGAAGCCCCGGTGACGGTGTGGGAGTGCGGATGATAATAAAACAGCGGTAACAGCGATTGTAGACGGCGGTGGGTGCTGCGCGGTCGGGTCCGCGGCTAGCGGGTCCGTTGCTGGCGGGTCCGCGGCAATCGCGGCGAATTCTTAGATTACTCGCCAGAGTGGCGAGTGGTCTTCATAAATTACTCGACAAATACAAAAATTACTCGCATTTGGCGAGTAAAACAGCCTTATTTCAACCCCTGTGTGTGTGTGTGTCCGAGAGGGCTGCTCTCCTGAAGATTCACATTCAGAACGTTCATAACTTGTAGTCCTGCATTTTTCTTCCGGTGATTTGATGACGCGTCAAATCATCGTTACTGTAGCCGTTAAATTATTTTCTTTTTTATATGGAGTTAGTACATTTGATGGCAGCACAATCAACTTTATTCATGTGATGAAATATAGTGTTGGAGCATAGTGTTGTTTTTGGGTTCATTTCCCCTTTAAGACAACATTTTCAATATGTTTTGCCCCAATCAATTTCTACCAATAATGTAAATAAAAGCTTAAAATTAACACAAAAGAAAAACATGAGTAATCCTGTCTAAAATTATAAAATCAAGATTTCTGTTTCTGACCAGTTCAAGGTACGTGCTCCAATATTAAATCTGTTGATGGTATATCATATTTGTCTCAAAATGTCCATTTCTATCCACAAAACTTGCCAGAAGTTATGGTTTAAGGGGTTATTAAAAAAAAAAATCTTCCGGAGGTGAATGCCCCCAGACCCCTGCGCGCCGCCGCGTGCGGCTTGCCTCCGTTACGTAACAGCACCACTGCTGGAAAAATTTCTAGGGGAAACACTGGTGTGTGTGTGTGTGTGTGGATGTGTGCTAAAATGCCCTTTTGCCCTGTAGACACACACACACACACACACACACACACACACACAATACACTCTGGGGCATAATTGCCATTGCCCTGAATATTTCCCCTGGGCTTTCAAGACCCAACCAGGCATTTCATCTGATTTGTATCTGGGTTTTAAAAGTGTCCTCCTCTTCCTTGTCTCCCAGGAAGTGATTTGGTCGACGCTACAAAGACTGGCATCAGGATTGTGGATTCTCCCTATATTCTGACCTTCAGCGATATGCCCAAATACTTCAAACCTGGCCCCTTTGATTTCATAGTAAGCTTTCTTGAGCAAGGCATAGGCAGGGAACACATTTTAAAGATAAACAATGTGTATGTGAATGAATAATGGATATACCAGTGCAGACAAACTTTAATACGTTTAAAAGTGTTGAGGCAGACCTCAGATGTTCCAGATATGCTGCTTCAGGCAGTTACCCCCTCCCTGATGTGTAGATCTAGCTCAACTACCAGGACGGGTCTCCCGCCAGCGATGTCCCGGTCCGAGTGGACCTCATGGAAGACCTGCTGTCCACCAGCCCCTCGGGATCCTTAAGGGTCAGCGTCAACATGCCCAAAACGCTTCAGCCTCAGACGATCAGGGTGAGGCCCACAGCAGCTCTGTCCGCACTCAGATGTTCAATATGCTCTTCTGGCACTTCAGCGCTTTCAACCACCAAAGTTGGGACGCCCGAACTTGTGATGTGATGGGTTAGGGTTGGTCTGGTCATTTTGTAATTCTTTCTGCAACATTTTTGATGGCAATGAATAGAAGCAGTTCACTCATGGCTACGAATCATTACTCTGTTCATATATACACACATATATATACATATATATATATATATATATATATATATATATATATATATATATATATATATTCTGTCTGCCTCGGCCTGTATTATTTTTGATATGTATATACATTTTTTGAAAGTATTATTATTTTTGAGATATGTATATATGGCCACTAGGTGGCGACGGTGGCGCCGGGGCAGAGGACGGAGCAGCAGGCCAAACAGAAGGCCACAGTGCTGCCCTACTTGCCCTTCAGCAGCCGCCATCCGAACTTCCTATATATCTCCGGGGGAAGCGGCGGCCAGAGGTCTGCAGGGAAGACGCTGACACTCACCCTCAGCCCGGCCGACAGCACACACAGGCAGCTGATCACGCATGTCACCTGAGACCAGTGTTGGGAGTAACGAGTTACAAAAGTAATGCATTACTGTAACGCATTACTTTTTGCTGTAACGTGGTAATGTAAGGCATTACAAAAATATAATTGGTAATATTTTACTCGGTACAAATCTCAGTAACGCACGTTACAATGCATTTTAAACCCGAAATTAAGTGGTGTGTTGTTTTTATACAAACACCGCGAGATTAGCAGAGGAGAAAAAAATCCGCGCAAATGTTTACTTCCTGTTAGACTTCTACTAGAGAACTATCGATGGAGGACAAGATGACTGCAGCAGCGGAGTTGGACTCTACATTCGGGACTCCCGAATGTAGAGTCCAACTCCGCTGCTGCACCACATCACCTCCTACTGGATGTCTTAATGAGCTGAACGCAATAAGATCTATTGAGAACGCCAAATCAATATTTCCAGTTATTTTGATGAAAGTAATGTAAAAGTAATGCAAAAGTAGTGTAATGCCTTACAATTCAAAGACAGTAATATTGTAATGTAACGAATTACTTTGAAATGACAGTAATAAGTAATAAGTAATGAATTACATATTTGAAGTAACTTGCCCAACACTGCCTGAGACGCACGAACAACTGCCCCCCATGGTGACTGGTGGAGCAGAAATACACATGGTGGGACCTGAGGAAACCGTTGAATACCTTGGCCTCGCCATAAATCCCTGGAAAGGGCCCCCGACAGCCGGACGTAGCGACCCTTGTGGAGGACATGGGACGGAAGATATCCCAGACAAGACTCAAGCCTTCACAAAGAGTTGAGATCTTTTGCACGTATGCCATCCCAAGAGAGTTTAACAAAGCGGTGAATAGCTCCTTTTCGTAAGGTGTGTTTGAGGAGGGTGGACCTGCTTGTGTGGCGATACGTGAAGAGCTGGCTACACTTGAGCCCATATACGGCTAGTGGATTGCTCTATAGTAAATGATGGAGGCATGGCAATCCCATGTCTGAGCAGGTCATAATAATAATAGCAATGATAATAATACCAGTAATAATAAAGATAATATAATAATAATAATAATAATAAAGATATATAATATTAATATAATAATAACAATAATAATAGCAATAATAATAATACTGGTAATAATAAAGATAGAATAGTAATAACAATATAATAATATGAATTATTATTATTATTATTATTATTATTATTATATTATACTCAAATGCAATGTATACCCTTCAAGCAATGCTTTAAATAAAGACCTGAACACACCTGAATGTTTTCTGGGTTCTATCTATGTCTGTCTGTCATGTCTGAGGTTTGTCAAAACAAACTTCGTGAAAATAGCTTGCCAACTGGGCGATTTATGATCACTTTTATTGTGTAGAAACACCATTCCTCTATGGATGTAATGCACTGTAGGAGCGAGTGGCCCTGTTCCGAGATGGCCGCCCTGTAGGCACGCCCTTCTAGTGGGCCGCAGCAGTCAATGCGGCGTCTATGTATATAGGTCTATGTTTAACACCGTATGAGAAATTATCTCCGTCCATACTACCACGCCTGAAAACGCCATGCGTGGTCATGTGACCACGAAGGAAGCAGATTGTCTACCCTGCGGGGAGTCTCTAAAAACACGGCGTTTCGCCCGAAGGCGGGACTTTACGTCCTACGTCACTCACGATGTGTGTGACGTAGTGCGCGTGTCCGTTTGTCTGTACACAGTGCTGAGAATGGCTGACGGCAAAGAAAAACATCTGCCGGTTAATTTTAGCAATACAATTTGTTTCTGATTAGATATTTTAGGTTTTAAAAAATTAAATGGTTGTTACTGTAGATCTAAAATTGCGCAGCGATGTCTGTCAACATTGTGAATACTTTCCCGTTTTGGTGTTAGTGATTACGTAGCCTATTGTCAATTCAAGTAGGCCTAGCCTATCAAATAAAATATGATGAGAGAACTGCTGTTGAGAAGTGCATACTTCCAGGTGGGGCAATACAATAGTGAAACATTATCCAATAACAAAGGGCAGACGTTTGAGTAGCCTACTAATAAGTACAGGCTAAACTCTGAAAACAAATCAGCTGATGATTAATCTATATAATCTTATCTTCCCGTTAATTGACGGGCATGGCGGAGTAGTCATTAGGCTACGTCGCAGACAGTCAAGCAGGACATCAAGTTTACAGAGATACATTTTTAATGATATCATTTTTGCTGGCGTGAAAGGGGAACATAAATGTAAATGTTTTCCCTGTTGGGTGCTACACATTGTTGGTTAATAAAGGTCCCCTTCCACTAATAAGTCCCTTTGAGTGCTTTGAAAAGCTCTATGTAGGTGTAAACCCATAGACATAATATACGTAGACGCCTCATGACGTGCTGGAACGTAATCCAGCGTTGACGCCATATTGGTTGGGTCTCCTCACTCTAGTCTAGCATAGGAGTCAACGGGAGAGCAAGCTATGCCAGTATTTTGTGCATCTTACGGTGCAGTATTGACACCAGATCGCGTGGGATTACCTTTCACAAGTAAGATTGAACAATAATTCTTCTTCTTATTATTATTATTTATTAATTCGTGTATCATAAATAAATCTCTGCCATTTGTAACAAACCAAACCGTGTGAAAATCCGGTAAAAATTCGGGGAGTTATGCTTATTACTGTAGTTGGGGATACACCTTCCTCCATATAAATGAATGCACTGGGGGCGCACTGGGGACCCATCCAAGATGGCGGCCACGCTGATACGTCAGCTCCAACAGGCAGCGTCAGTCTATGAGGCGTCTACGTATATTATGTCTATGTGTAAACCCCTCAAAAGATCCTCACCCAATCACACCCGTGAACTTGGCCATAGGGTTGGCCAATCAATGACTTTGCAGGCTGGTGCACTGGCGAATGGAAGGAGAGGAGAGGGGCGGGACTAGAGAGAGTCGGCGGGAAACGGAGAAGAAGAGGAACTCCACGGCGGACGACGAATATAAGATAGACCAGATAAATGGTTAAGTTTGAGCTCTTAGTTATCGCGTGTGTTACACAGTTTAATCGGAGTTACGAGTTTTAGCTCTTAGTTATCGCGCGTGACACGGCTAAATCTGAGCTACGGAAGAGTTGCGGTTGGAGTGGCGTGTGGAAGAGTGGGAGACTCCACGCCATCGGCCCTGGGAACAATCCGGTGTGATGTCGGGACGTGTGGCTCGTCTAACCTGCTCCATCCCTTCCTCTCCACCTCTCAGGCCGCGGTGCGGTTGGTGAGTAGTTACCCTGCCACACGTGACTCCGACATTTTGCTGCTGAGGTTCATGTTCATTCGGTGAACGGTCGGCTAACCAGTGGGCAATCCGAACCGGGACCATTAAACTGAGGGTGGACATTGAGTGTTTTTGTGATATTGAGTGTTTTTTGTGTGCGTTCCCGGTGTTGTATCGACAGTTACAGTCGAACTGTGTTTATATGTGTCGGTCGATATACTTTGGGGCTATTGAAAAAAAAAATGTTAACAAATGATCCATTTGAGACTCAAAACTGCGAATTTGACCGGAAGCAGTTCCCGTGTACCGCCGCCATCTTAAATCGCTGTTTTCAGTGTACCGCCGCCATCTTAAATCGCTGTTTTCTAAAATGGAGTCTGGCCGTGTATGTGTTTCAGATGATTATAGCCAAAACACGACAGAGTAACGTCAAACTTAATCTCACTATTGTGTACAACTGATGTGTTGTAGCTAATGCTGAGGCTAGCAAGTTGAAAAGACAAAGCATATTTCTTACCTCTGATGCGGAGGGGGTTTTTACATGACCTGGCCAAACAACAAAATCACTGAATGAAAGTGACCAATAGGATTCCTCTTGTATCCACCGTCCAATCAGACGAGGGATATCTGTGGGGTTTGCCTGACAACAGCCCGAGAAAATTCGCGCCAGTGAAATTGACCAATAGGAGTCCTCTTGTATCAACTGTCAAATCGGATGACGCATGCGCGATGACGATAGCCCCCCCCCCCCCAGGCCGAGGCAGACAGAAACGTTGAGAAAAAGAGCGATTTTCTGCCTCTGCACTGGTGTCACATTTGGGCTTATTCTGACAAAACGGTAGCTCCTATTAACAAAAAAAACCCAGACCATCATCGCTGTAAGGACTTCCTGAACGATTTGGTGTCTCTACAGTGTTTCTACGGTAAATATTTTGGAGACACTTGCAAGTTTAAAACAGGGGTCCGTTCTGCTATTCTCAAAAAATATTTGTATTGGAGTCAATGAGGAGCAGAGACAGACTGGCCGCACTTAGAGGCTGCTAATTCAAATTCTGTAAGTCTCTGATTTTTTTTGAGCACATTGTGAGAGACAGAACACGTTTGTCTACAAATTTGGAAAAAATCATGTGTGTAGAGTGTAAATTGTGGAAAGAGAAAATATCAGGAATGTTTTTTGGGCTCTCCCACTCTGACCGATGATTTCATGCACTCTGACACGAACATTCCTCGCAATACACACCCTTTATAATCTCAGAATTTCTTCAAAAATGATCATGGTTATTGATCAGTGATTGATCAAAAACTATATGACCTATCAAAACGTGGAATAACACGCCAGTACACAAGACTTGTGTCTACTGTTTAAAGTTTAAATGGAGTCTCTAGGTGAAAGTATGCCAGAGCAGCAGTAGGCAGTACGAAAAGTCTTTTTTTTTACCTCCTCCCATTTATTCTCTATGGGACATGTTTCACATTTATTTCATGTTTGTTTTCTCATGTTTTTTTTTTTTTTTCCTGATGACGCATGATTTGATATATTATTTGACTAGTAGCGAATTGAAATTCGCCCGGAAGAGGAATAATAATAAGAAAAAATCCACAGTGTAACAGTAGTGCTTGGTGCGATTGCCCTGTGGCCCTAATTAACGGGGTGACATGCATATAATGAACACAAGTCCATTGATTTAAAATGCTGCATATAAAAAGCTTGGTGCGGCCATTATAAGGACGTGTGAGGATGCGCAAATAGTCGCGGCTTCACACACTCCCATAGGCTATCTACACTTACCCCAGCAAAGCACACCCATAGGTGGCCTACACTTACCCCAGCAATGCACACCCATAGGCGGCCTACACTCAGAGGACAGCAACCCCCCCACCCCCTCGACAGTCACAACCTTACCCCAGCAATGTTTGTTTTTATTTAGATCTGTTACGAATAAATAACAGCACATGTATCGACAGGCTGTAATATCCTCACATAGCCACAAGGGAACAGGACCAAATATATAAGCTGTATTAACCGCACCTGGCCACCAGATGGCAGCAAATAATACACTGGGGAGGAGAGCGCAGAAACTCTATAGGCAGCGTCAGTGTTTCCCACAGGATTTTGTGAGACTATGGTGGGTGGATCTCGGACCCTCTAGGGGGGTCCGGGGGCATGCTCCCCCGGAATATTTTTTTTTACATTTTAAAGTTAAATGCATCAATCTGGTGCACTTTGAAAGCAAAATTAAGAGACTAGATCTATGAAGACCTGTGTGCTCTTGTGAACAATTTAAATCATAAACACATTGGTTGTATAGATACGAATGGTGAAAACACAAAATCAACTAGAGCATACATCTGAGCCATCAAAGAAATTAAGCAAACGTGGTTAACTGTTGAACTAGTTTATTTTTTAGAAAATAAAATAATAAATAATTAATCCCATCATCCCTATTTACAAACTTTGCACCCCGAATTCGGACATTTGATTTTCCTGGACTTTGAGAAAAACAGCTCTAATGCCCTTTGGTAATTAAATGCCTCTGGACCCATTGATGAGACCCTCAGGTAGGCAGCCAGGTGCTGCCGCTTGTCGGAAAAGCCGCTAGCAGCGGTAGGAACTGACGGCGACAGCTATTGACTTGGCCTAGCTAACCTAGCTAGCCCTTTTTACTGTTGGGGTTTTATTTGATTTTAACATCTGAATGTTAGTGAGAAGAAGAAAATGTCAAAGCCAGTAAAGTACCAGAAGCGGGATAAAACAGCGGTTAAAGCTAGCGTGTGTGTCCGGGAGAGGGCTACTCTCCTCGGACATATTACTCTGAAGCCCCGGTGACGGTCTGGAAGTGCGGATTTAAAAAAGAAAACACAGCGGTAAAAGCTAGCGTGTGTGTCCGGGAGAGGGCTACTCTCCTCGGACATATTACTCTGAAGCCCCGGTGACGGTCTGAGTGTGCGCGCGCCGCGGTACAGCGAGGAGGGGAGGGGCAGAGCGGCTGACTGGGAGTGAGAGATGCTTTGCTGAAGCAGCGGCGAGAAACACAAGTTACAGATCTTAATTATATTATAATGAGAAGTGTAAGAATTCTTTTCGGTTCATTCTGAGACTGTGGCGGGACAAATTAGACCATGGCGGGCCGCCACAGTCTAAGTAATTAATGGGAAACACTGGCAGCGTATCTATTAGATATCCAGCTAAGAGTCGCTCCACGCGTGAATAATACAATTCCTCTCCTTTTGCTTCATAGATAATAGACCTAAACCTAAAACAAATAAAGTGAGTTAAAAGCGATCCTTTGTCGGCGGCCTTCTTCCTCAAAGAACACAACAGATCCCCATTAGCTTTTGCAAAGCAGCAGCTATTCTTCCTGGGGTGTATCATATTTCAGTGTGACAAATACAATGTAGAAATACACAGAATGATAACAGACATGACATACATTACATGAATACATAATAACATAAAACAAAAAACACAGACAATACGTAATTACATTTCACATAAAACATAGGTTGACATCACAAAACAACACAAAACAACAAAACAAAACACAAAAAGACAGCTGCATCAATTATAGTTGATATTTAGAAAATGACTTAAGTTGTTTTTTTAAAGCTATATAGATTTAATTGAGTAATATGATAAGGGAGTGAGTTCCACTGTTGCATTGCCCTATATATAACTGTACGTTGAATCATACCCAGATAGCAAAATGTGATTGAATCAACATTGAGATATTGTCAGGCTGAAGATTGTAATCAACATTGATGTCAGACATTGAAAGTGCTCGCTATGATCAATATTGAAAGAACGTTGAATTTCCAATCAGTTCTGACAATGAATCAACCTTGATTCAATTATGATATGATCAACATTGAAAGAATGTAGAATTGAATCAACATTGATTCAACTATATGCATTGCATTATACATTAAAACAAGGTTATCCATTTCAACACTTTGCAACCTTGTTTTGTATGTTTTTAATATGCCTCATTAAAAACCCCATTAGATTGGCTATTTCAATTATTTTTAAGAAAACAAGGTTTAGAACAGCTGCTTTACTGCATGCTCTATGAACAAAAAACACCCCAACAAAACAGACCATTATTCAAAAAGTTATTTATTAAATATTCAAAAGCAATTACAAACAAACATCTTAAGGAATTATGAACATTACATCATAATTAAGAACATTACAGTAACATTTGCCCTTATAACTGTTTGCCGTTTCTTGGTACCCCGCCACTCCTCTCAGGTGCGTAACACCATAGACATATATACATAGACGCCTCATGACGTGCTGGAACGTAACCCAGCGTCGCCGCCATATTGGTTGGGTCTCCTCACTCTAGTCTAGCATAGGAGTCAACGGGAGAGCAAGCTATGCCAGTATTTTGTGCAGGCTTACGGGCGCAGTATTGACAACCAGATCGCGTGGGATTACCTTTAACAAGTAAGATTGAACAATAATTCTTATTATTTAAAAAAAAATAATAATAAAATAATTCGTCCTGTATCATAAATAAATCTCTGCCATTTGTAACAAACCAAACGTGTGACAATCCGGTAAAAATTTGGGGAGTTTATGCTTATTATTGTAGTTGGGGATACACCTTCCTCCATAGAAATGAATGCACTGGGGGCGCACTGGGTACCCATACAAGATGGCGGCCGGCGCTGATACGTCAGCTCCAACAGGCAGCGTCAGTCTATGAGGCGTCTATGTATATATGTCTATGCGTAACACAGCCACTTCTGCAGTGGCACCCCTGTACTGGCAATTCAGTCAACTTGTGGTCAAACTGACGAGCAGCCGCTGTAATATAAAGAAAGAAAAATCTTCCCATGGAATCTTCCCTGTGGTGTTTCTGGAGCTGAACCTTTAAAGGCCATGGTGCAGGCTAAACACCACTTTCGATTAATGGGTACATAAAGCACTCAAGATATGTATATAAAGTTAGAAATGTCTCCAAAATGGTGTTAAAGTGCAGTTTTTTGGTCGTAACGGTTATTTTTAGCGCAATTCGGCGATGACGTCACGTGAGGGAGACGTGGTGGAAGTAGCCTCAGCCTTGTACTAGAACTATGGCGTCTAACTGGGATGAGGAAGAGGTGGCAAGACCCACAATTAACATTTATGATGGCCCACAGCCATATAATTTCGAACCGGTCAGACGTGAGAGGGCGAATGAGGATTTGCCGAGAGCCGATGGATGTCAAAGACAAAAAAATGCATGGTCAGAGGTGAATGAGTGGAGAGTTGGCGAAGTGTCCTGGTGAGCTAGCTACCATTTAGAACGCAGCAACGAGCGCTGGAGCTAGTCTATGAACAGCAGTGCATACAATAACACTCATTTTTTCCGTCAGGGGTACTGCTTACCGGGAGAGGGAGAGAGTAGTAAGTGTGTCTGTCGCTGTGTTTGGCAGGTGTCTGTGTGGGCGGTGTCGTCCCATGGAAACTGTGGTGGAGAGCTTGTGTTGTAGGGAAGTGAGTGCGTTTTTAGTCGCTGGTCGAGAAGCTCACCCCCGCGGCCAGCAGATGTAACGTGCCTAACTCAGCATCCAGGATTTGAGGCATGCTGCCTGAATCCTGTTTGTGCTAAAGATAGCCTACTCACATTTCAGGCAGGATCATGGTCCCCTTCAAGCCAGCAGGCACGTGTATGTTCATTGTATATGTTTACTTTACCATTACTAGACTAGAGATGTGTTGCATAAACATGCATGACAAACAGGGTATACAATTAAGGTTTCCAACCTACTTATCCCTAGGCAATACCGGTACACAGTGTACAGGCAGGCTATACGCTGGGCTTATGGCGTTCTCGGTGTTCATATAAGGAAGCCTCTACCCTCCTGTCTGGTGTCAACCATCAGGCAACAATTTCAGAGTGGTGATGAGACCTATCATGGCTTTCAATGGCCTCGTTTGGATGACAATCAATAAAAAACATATTGGCACAACATGAATAAAATCAAGTATTTTTCAGTTCAAGAATTATGTCATGCTTGTTCTGTTGTGATCGATGCCCTTAAACTGCACTTAAAATGTGATAAAATACACAGGAACACGTAAATTCCAATGAAAACAGTTTAGTTTATCCGAAGTATATTACTGAACAAAGAGACAGGTTGGAAAGTTCCTGATAAAGTAAACAAATCTCAAAAAATGGTTAGGCACAAAAAAATCAACATATATAAGTGTGGTCAACATGTAATAGTGTGGTCTTACCTGAGGGTCATCTCCTCTCACTCACGTCGCTCACTCTCTCACTCTCTCACACACACACACACTAATATGCATGGCATACATACATGCGGTGATATCAAAAGCACAGAGCCAAGACAAAAGCACACGGGTCCTTTTCGGGGTTATCATTCCTTACTCCCTTTCCTACTAATACTACAAGGAATTATGGGGGTAAAAGTGTCGAATGGAGATGTAAAGGGAGCATTTTGCAACATTTCCTTGATTGTAATCTTGTGCGAAAATCAGAATCCGAAAAGGACCCGTAGACAAGGCACTACCAGGTACAATGATTGGTAAGCTATGTTGATTTATATAAAAGAAATTTCATGCAAACAAAAGAAATAAAACCACAGCACACAGAATGAGCAGCAGGCAGACATGCAGCATGCAGAACCCCTTGCAAAACCACATGGGGTACAGTGACACAAGAGCGGCAAGGTCCCACCACCAACAACTAAGTAAAAAAAACAAAGCAATAAATGGCACACAAAGAGAAAACATAACATGCAGCATGCAGAAAACCACCACCAAAGTAACTACAACAACTAACAACTAAAAGAAATACTCACAACTAAATGATTGGACCTGTCTGGGAAAAAAATATACATTCTAATTAGCTTTGTTGAAGCGTGACTGCTGGGCTAGATGGAGGCTGACGGCCTCTCCTTTGGAATTTGTGTGAATGTTTTGGCGATGGGGGGCGGGTGCCGAGGCTGACAAATTAGCGCCAACCTCTTGAAGAGCCTTTGGGGAATTTGTGTAGCTCTCCCGAAGGGGGCCTCCATTAACGACGTTGCAATACCAGCAGACAAATAATAATGATAAAATACTGTATAAAGACCCCGTCACTGCTCACAGATGCCTCCATTAACGACGTTGCATAACCTGCAGACAATAATAATTATAATAATAATGATAAAATACTGTATAAAGATCGCCGTCACTGATCACAGAGATGCCCTCGTGCGCCATGTCAAAATATGATAGAACTGCATGACACTGCTTACCGTATGAGGCCTTCTCTTTGATAGGGACGCACTACAAAGGCACCTTTTCTGAAGCGTGGATATCGCACGCAATTCTTCTCCGTACCATCGCTTTTTGTGCTGTCCTCGCGGTTTGAGTTGTTATAATGTATCGCTGCTAAGAGAAGCCTACAGAATAACACATTTGAGAGCACCTTAGAAACCTGGTATGATGTATGATAAATAGGGGCACTACTATTCCATTGGATAGCACTGACCTGCTATATATGCCAAGGGTATGAAAACCCAGTGTGCTTGGGCGCGAAGTGCAGGATGAGGGGAGTGGTAGGCTTCAAGGGAGAAAGTCTGGTGTTGTGGAGACAGCTGTCTAACATCCTTAAGTAAGGAAGTCCTTGTTATGATGCTCCAGTTTTGCTGCTGCCACTGAGCCTGCAAAGACCAAGATAGGTAGGCAAGGAGGCAGACAGACACTCAGACGGAAGGACATTCTATCATACAAGTGCTGTCCACATGACGTGGGTATGGTAGCCTTCCATCTTCACTCTATTTACCACCTTGTATGCTAGACCAATGCTTAATGCCATCTGTCAAACATGGTGGAGGCAGTGTAAGGGGCATATGGGACCATCAGTTTACCCTAGAACAATTGCAGCTTTAATGCCGAAGGTCTGCCTGGCTGTAAAATGTGACTTTTGAGCGATAGATGGATAGAATTCATCACAGAGAGAGAGGAGAGAGAGAGCCAGTATTCATCACAAAAGTCAGCGTGTCATAGCACCCCAGGTAATCACTCGACAAAACGCATAATGCCACATACTGTGTACTGTACCTAGTTCCAGCCACTCTTTGTCGTGTTGATCCCCCTCCAGAGGGGCATGAGCGCAACTGGAGAAGGGCAGGGGTGTCATGGTCGTGGATGTCCTGGATATGATTAACCAAGCTTCTCCATTTGGCCTCCATCACAGCTGGGTTGCCATCTGGGGTTGAGGCTGCAGTCCAGTAGAGGTGGGTTAACTATAGCTGGCCTCCACAACATTAGTTGGTCACATTGTCGGTCTTTCGAGGCAGTATCCAAGGCCTTCCCCAGACCTGTTTTAGAACAAATAGTATTAATTGAAATGCAATAAACAAAAAGGGGCTTCAAGGTTCCAGCAGTACTTTTTCCAATGTGCCAGACATCAAAATAATGCCGTGTCCCTTCAGGGCACAGCTCTTCTCTCAACCCATTTGGCAATCTAAGGAGTAAAAGGCAAAACTTTTGTGAAGGCTTGCCCTCAGTGCATCAGCAAAGCAGGAAACGTCCAGCCTCAGTGCAATTCATAAATCTACATTCAACATTTTTATTGTAAATGCCTGGCGATGTCTGTCTGTTATGAGCGTTGACAGATGCAGGTCCTGCCTCCTCAGCAAGCTGATGCTGCGCTTAAGCCCCTCTATCTCACACCAAGTGCTGTTGGGAACCTCTGAGCTCTGCAACATGACATAACAGTGTATGTGTAGAGTGCTGGTGGTGTTGAAGGCGGCATGAAGGAACCGGAGGGTTGCTGGGTCAAGCACTATAATGCACTGTACACTAGTTAGATAATACATAATAAAGCCCTATGCTTATGCTGAAAACTGCAATTGTAAAACCACTCCTTAAAAAGAGCACCCTGGATCCACAAATTCTAAATAACTACCGTCCCATCTCAAACCTCCCTTTTCTTGGTAAAATCCTTGAGAAAGTTGTTTTATAAACAGCTTTAACGACCACTTAAATCTGAACAGCATTTTCGAGAGGCTACAGTCTGGTTTTTCGCCCCCCACCATAGCACAGAGACAGCGCTACTTAAGGTAGTTAATGATATTAGGACTGAGCTTGGACAACAACCTTCCCTCCATTCTTGTATTACTTGATCTGAGCGCTGCCTTTGATACGGTAGACCATGCCATGCTCCTTAGCAGGCTTCAGCATCATGTTGGCCTATCTGGGGCCTGTCCTTAATTGGTTCAGGACATATCTTTCTGGCAGAGATTATTTTGGTCCTCCCTTAGTGGCCACTCCTCTGCTAGCACTCCCCATCACATGCGGCGTCCCTCAAGGGTCCATTCTTGGCCCAGTTCTATTTAGTCTTGTACATGCTCCCGCTAGTGTTAATTTTTATCAGCCATTTTTAAATTTAGTCTCAGTTTTAGTCCAGTTTCAATCGCCCTTGTTAGTTTTTTATCGCATATAGTCAACCTCATCCTGTTTTTATTTATTCAAGTTTTAGTCGACTAAGTCGAGCATTTTAGTCTTTATCTTAGTCCAAGAAAAACGTAATTTTATTCGTCTAGTTTTAATCAACAAAAACTGTCAACATTTTAGTCTAGTTTTAGTCAGGTCAATTTTTTACCCTTTTACTTTTTTGTCAGCAGATAATATAGAACATTTCCATCTAATCAAAAATTTTTACTAAAAGTATGTCTCAGGCATGCAAACTGGCTCGGGGTGAAAAAGGTGAGAATGAATGCGTTCGTGATTGTTGACGGGGGGGCACGCGCAATAGTAACACACCGCGGACCTACAGCCGACGGGGGGGGGGGGGGGGGGTGCGCGCAATATTAACACAACACCGAGGACCTACGACCGGGAGGGCGGGGGGGTGCGCGCAATATTAACACACCGCGGACCTACGACGCGGCGGGGGGGGGGGGTGCGCGCAATAGTAACACACCGCGGACGTACGACCGGCGGGGGGGGGGGGGGGGGGGCGCGGTGTGTTACTATTGCGCTCTCAAAAAGGAGGACAAATACGCGTCCGGCTCTTTAAAGACTTTCCGCTCGCGCTGTCGGCTGGCCGCGCGCATCACGTTGCGCTCCCCGTGTGAAGTGACGGGCGGAGGACGCCATTCAGATTTTTCAACCGCCGCGTCAAAAAGATGGAAACAGTTCGCAACTCTTCCAACGGCTCCCACGAGCGCGCGCATTGCGTTTGACGAGCACGAAGCGTCATTCCACGGGAGTGCGCCTGCTTGTCGTGGCCGCCTGACAGAATGCTGCGTCTTCTGTCAGCGGCCCCCCATTTTTCGTCTCGTCTTTGTTCATGAACTAAAATGTCCATAGATTTAGTCCCTCTTTATTTAGTGAAGTACATTTTCGTCTCGATTAGTCCACAAATGCATACTGATTTAGTCCCAGTTTATTGTTTATTAATGGGGGTTTCAGTCTCGTCTAGTCTAGTTTTCGTCCGGTGAAAAATGTGCGTGACGAAAAATTTTCGTTTAGTTTTCGTTAACGAAATTAACACTCGCTTTCCGCTAGGAAACATTATCAGAGACATGGATGACTTCCATAGCTATCTGACGATACCCACTTTATATCTCCGTCTCCCCCAATGACACCAGCCCTATTGCCAGTCTCATTCAGTGTATTGAACAAATGAATACATGGATGTCAAATAATTTTCTGCAACTGAACAAAGACAAGACAGAGGTTTTAGTCATTGGCCCTAAGACTCAGAGGAACTCAGCTGTGATAATTTAAACCACCCTGGCACAGAACACCAAACCCCTTGCCAAAAATCTCGGTGTGTTCCTTGACCCAGACCTGAACTTTGAGTCACATATTAATAATATCACCAGTTGTGCTTTCTACCATCTCAGAAATATATCCAAAGTGCGTCCTCTGCTCACCCAGACACAGAAAAGTTGGTACATGCTTTTATTACTAGCAGGCCTTGATTAGTGTAACGCTCTCTTCACTGGGCCCTATCTAAAAAAAATCTACCAGGCTGCAGATAATTCAGATATGCAACAGCACATGTTCTGACCTAAGAGAGAAAGAGAGCAACGACTAAGAGAGCACACATTACCCCTATCTTAAATCCCTTCACTGGCATCCTGTTGGTTTTTAGAATTGATTTTAAGATATTACTCTGGTTTTTAAAGCCCTCAATGGACTTGCGCCTGTTTATCTGTCAGACTTGCTCTCACCGTACCTTCCATCACGGCCACTTAGATCCTCAGACTCCGGCCTTCTAGTTATTCCTAGGGTGAGGACCAAGGACACACGGGGAGGCAGCATTCGCTCACTATGGTCCTTCCCTGTGGAACAGTTTGCCACTTGCGCTGAGGATGGTCCAATCACTTGAACTTTTTAAGAAACATCTTAAGACATACCTTTTATGCCTTGCCTTCTCTTAAATCCCTGACCGTTTTGAATTTTAGGTCTTGATGTGTCTGTTCTGTTTGCATATGCATGGTGTGTATAACTTTTCATATTTTCTGACTTTTGCACCTTGATTTTTATTTCAATTTTTATACATATTTTATTGTTTTATTGCTCTTCTTGTGTTTATCTTAATTTTAATTGCTGTGGTTAAGCACCTTGTATTGCTGTCTGCACGAAAGGGCGCTATATAAATAAACTGAATTGAATGCATGGTTGTACTAGTGAAAAGTGCTATATTAAGATGCTATAGTATGATGCTTTGGTCCAATAACATCAGGCTTACCTGGACATGCTGAACGTCCACCACCCTTGTTTGGCCACCAAAGGTGGCCAAACATCCACTAAAATGAATGGCCCCACTTAACAGGAGGTTGCAGGTCGGCATGTTACTGTGGAGCATTGGCTGGTTTTGCCAGAAACGGTGGTAGCCACAATGATGCACAGACCTAGATATGTTAAAAAAGAAAAAGAAAAAAAAAAGTAATCAACAGTATATCAGGTTTCAATATAGAGTAAGTACTGTACATTACTGGTCAAATGTTTTCAATGAAACACACATAACCAGTAGTGTATAACACTCAAATATGATGGCATCATAAACCCACAGACTAAAGCCTGGTACATACATTGTAAATTAACTGGCAAGACAAATTAGAATGTGGGCAGTCAGGGCTATCAAATTTTAAGTAGATATTCTGATTTTCTAATCAGATATGGCCTGCTGTGTATACAAAACCCTACCTGCTCTTAATAAAAGTTCCTTCCTGCTGCACAATGCTACTATCCGACTTCTCACAACAGGCCGGACAGAGGGCAAACAGGCTCATGAGCTCCTCTTGGCAAACAATGAATTTGTCAATGCCACTACAACAAAAAAGAGAGAGGGGGGGGGGGGGTAATTCAATTCTACCAGATACACAAAAAGGAAAATGCAAATTTGGTCTATGTTGGTTTTTAATGATCTTACTTTTGGCACAGGTGTGAGATGGCTCCTCCTCACACAATTCCTCCTCATCCTCAGACATATGTCCTCCAGGCACCCACGATGAATCACTGATGACAGACGGATCATTTTCATCATCGGTTTGTTCAGGACTAGTGAGGGGGGTGGAAGTTTGGGTCTGTGTCCCCACGCTGACCATCTTGGGCTTCAGGTTCACCTGCACAGCTGTGGCAGAGGTAGTGAACATACCCAAACATATGACAGTCATGGCAAATCTAAGTGGTTATGTTTTGGCATAGGCTATGTATTAATTTCATCAATGTGTATGGAAATGTCCTGTATGCATAGCTTTTGGAAACGTATGTTTTAGACAGCATATCGACCACCCAAAATACCCAACATTTACCGTGAGACCTTCCACGGGGCTTCAAATTGCACTGTGTCCCAGTGTCACAAGTGGAGGGCAAGGGGTCATTCACATCGACACTGTCCGCAGTCTCCTGCTGTGCAGCATCGATCAACATCTTGCGCAAACAAATTCAAAAGGGTCAGCGACACAGTCACGGTTAAATACATGAAAGAGAACCGTAATAGTCAAATACACATGCGCTGTTTTGAAAGCCGCTTGGCGATCACCAGTGATCCAAACAAACACTAGCCATGGTGCTTTCTAGTTAGATACGACAAGCTTTTGGACATTTACTTCAGGACAATTTAGTCTTGGCTTATATTCATGAATCACGAAATGTGCTTTTCTAATCTCAGACTGATCATGACTGTAGTGGAGGCGGTGTTTCAAGGGAACACGGTATGTAGTATGCACAGGGTTAGCTAACGCGCAGATAAACATTACATGCATTAGCATGAGGCTTACCGTAGCCATCTCTCGCTTTCGGCGGGCGGCACGGATCTTGGTGCCTCTCGGTGTTGTAGCAGGGCAGGCAGAGAGGTGCATGTGCACAGACGGCACGATGGTCGGTATCAGCTTTGCCAGCCTCTTGGTCTTCAATCCGAGTGATACCATTCTGGCATCCCCTTCGTCATAGTCCTCCTCCTTGAAATGCGCGCTGCAAATCTTGGTATTGGCAGTGACGGAGGTCATTGAAAAATGTGCCCGCCTAACTCGGACAAATAGAAACCCACTGTCGAAGGGTTTGCCTTGTCCTTCGGGAAGCCATGGAGCCTGTGTCCACAGGGTGTCCGCGCATCCTTAAAAAGTCTTAAATTCATGTTTCTAAATAAGGCCTTAAAAAGTCTTAAATTTGTTAAAAATGTCATATGCTGGTCTTAAATACTGTAACTCAAGGTCTTAAATTTGTCGGGGAAGGATTATTTATTTATTTATTTTTCTCGCGGGACTTTTTGGGAAGGACATGTAGAGAGGCTTCTTTCTTGCTAGCTTCATATATAAACGGTTATCAGCGCGCTTGCTAGCTAGTCTGCGACAATGGGTAAGTGCAAATTCAAGGACAGTTGGCTGGAAGACGTTCATTTCCGAAGTTGGCTCGCGTCTGTTGCCAACCCAGAAGAGGCCAGATGCATGTTGTAATGCAGCGGGATCCCCCCCACCATCACGTATTTTAGGTCTTAAATTTCATTCAAGGTGGTATTAAAAAGGTCTTAAGTCTTAAATTTGACTTGCTGAAACCTGCAGATACCCTGGTCCAGTTTTGGTGGAGTTCTTACAACCGGCACAAACACAATAGTTCGGCATTATACCGGTTCGAGGGTGTATCTATCTAGCTATCTCTCTGTGTATCTATTTATCTATCGTTCTATGCTGTCTATCCATCTATCTCTCTAGGCTATATATATATATATATATATGTGTGTGTGTGTATTTATCTGTATAATCTGCTGAACAATCTCTTACTAGTCTCTCTCTACTCGTCTCTCTCAATGGTCTCAAGGCGGGCTTTGGTCTGTCTCCCCGATGTGACGTCATGCAATGCATTGTGGGGGAAATTAGAATCAATCGCAAACTGCTAAAATATAGACGGCTAAAAACCAAGTTTTTTGTATTATATTACGTTTTGTGATACCCAACAACATCAAATACAATTATTAAACAACAGTTTAAATGTTTATTACCAACAAGCAAATGCGCAAATTCGTTAGAAAATTAAACCTGCACCACGGCCTTTAATAAACCAACAACATGGCATCACACATGGCGTTGCACATTAGGTCTTTGTGTATTGGGGGGTAAATGGGCATATAGCTATCTTTACCCAGGCCAGGTGATCTGAAGTTAGCTGATGTGGAGCCATTTGCGTAGCTGGGACTGATGTCTAAAAGAAATGACACATTGTTAATAATTACATTGAACATGATTTGTGGAATTATGCACAGACATCATTTTTACATTTAAAAACGGTGTACTTCACCGGTAAACTTGCTCCTTTTGAAATATGATAGGTCACTCCTAGTTGCGTATGCATGCTGCACGTGGAAAACGTTCTTCTACCCCCACTGCATGCATTAGCCAATGTAAGAACATAGACGGACGAGGAAGTCAGAAACTAGGAAGTGAGAAAAAGCCTAACACTCTGACGTATGAATGTGTATGAATATTCATGACCTCGCCTACCTTGGCTTGAGACCACCCTCAGGAAAACAGTATACGGCATTTCAGAATGTTTGTAAACAATAGGCGTCAAGATACTTCCGGGTGGCAGGAAGGTAGCGGCTTCCACTGAAGCGATCCAGCCGGCTACTGTAAACAGTGTTACATTGCTAAAAACATTGTTGTTGATTAGGGATGCACCGATATGAACATTTTGGCCGATACCGATATCCGATATTCATTTTGCTGTTATGGCCGATAACCGATATTTACCGATATCGATATATGTTTTTTTTTAAGGTTCTGAGATGATGATTTTGTACAGACTGAAAATCATGCAAACTGAATTTTTGAATGTCTTCCTTTATTTTCAGAACATATTTTACTTCCAAGTAACAAGGTTACAGGGCTACCATAAAACATAAGTACCGTAAACTTCTAATAATAGTAATAATAATAATTGATTTGCTTAAATCACTGAAAGCACCCTGCCTTGGGGACCTGCGTCTATTAGCGACAGGCGTTTAATTAATTTACCACAAAATTATTGCTCACCAAATATGGGAAATACTATTGTTTATTTAAAGCAGTATCAATCTTATTTGTAAAAAAATAAAAAATAAATAGGATATCAAACAACATATGAATTACTAATCATTCACTTAATCTAGCTCTGAGAGACCGCATCTCGGCCAACCTCGTGCGCAGAGAGAGCGAGAGAGCCGCATGTCTCGCAGGTCGTACTTTTTTCTCGGTGTTGCCGCCATGACGCTCGAACGTGAACGTCGTTTTACGGCAGCGGAAGATTTACGACAGCCAGCATACAGACAGTAAACAGCATAGACATAATATACGTATATATGTCTATGGTAAACAGACAGTGAGCAACGGACTTCACATGATATTATTCACAACTCGGATTAATTTAATGAAACCCATTGATTCTTTTGATCGGTGGACCCTTACAGACTTAAGGAATGTAAACAATGCAGGAACGGACACAGACCGTACGGACTTTATGATCGCTTCAAAAGTTGGAAGTCAGCCCTTTTTTCCGTCTCTCTTGTTTACCATGCTACCGGTAAGTCTGGATGAATTATGCGTTGGTGTTCATAGTTTGTGTTAAATGAACTGAATGATTGAACTGTGGACAATCTAACTGATCTAACGATTATTATGTGCATTATGTCCATATTGACAGACGTTTAAACGGTTACCGTATCTTTGTGTAGGTGATCTAAACGGCTTGTTCAAACGGGCGACCCGGTGGGTTTAAAGAGGTTTTTAATGGGGACCTGCGTCTATTAGGGACCTTGCTTTTATTGGAAGTTATACATCGGTTGTGGCTATCGGCCCAATTTTACTTATCGGACCGATGCCGATATGTTCAAAAATGACGAACATCGGCCGATACCGATATTAATGCCGATATATCGTGCATCCCTATTGTTGATCTCGGTTTCATTTTTAAAAAAGTATTACGTTGCTATCATTTTCCGTTCCGGAGATAGACGCGAAAGAGTCCAGCAATACCCCGACTTCTTGAACAACATGTAACACACGTTAACCTGTAGGCTACTTTAAACCTGGGTTTGCTCAGTGAGCACAACCGTATAATAAATGTTTAACGTGTAGCCGTAATGAATTCAATATGTACGACTTTATTCTCGTAATTTAATGGAAAAAAAATTCTTAATGTGGCCCTAATACTCCGTCGTAATATATTAATGAGACTTCCCATACCCGTATGAATTAATGAGACGCAAGAAGAAAATCATTCATTCAAGCCATGTACTGTTTTCTCGATCGCTGTGCCCTGTCAAATGATATGGAGGGGTTTGTTTACTAGTTCTGCCATCGGAGAACGCTTCATCTTTTGCCACCCGGAAGAACGTATATTGTTGTTGTGACGTCGTGGTGATTTGTCGTGTTGATAACATAGACATCTTATATCATGAATGTATGTAATGGATGTATATAGTAACATATGTATAAGATGTCTATGGTTGATAACGCACTAGAGGGATCACTCGCCTCTGATTGGCTAACATCACTGTGACGGACAGTGCTGTTAGCCAATCAGAGGCAAGTCATTTAAATGTCATGAATAATCATGAGTAAGAGCCGAAAACCTCTCGTTCTTCCCCCCCACCTCTTCCTCCAAACTAGAACAGCCTGAAACAGGCGCACCAGAGCATTTTTTTCACCAAAACCGGCTCACAGGGCATTCATTAATGCTGGAGACCACTGCAAAATTAACGAAAAAACTATGCAATGAGACCTTTAAGATAAGAAATACATACCATTCCTTGCTTGGTCTGATGGCACAGTGTGGTAGGGGCTTTTGTTATACATTGGCATTCCTAGAGACATATAGACAGAAATAACAAAATAAGGTAAATAAGCACTATCAAAGTTGTTATGAATGAGCACCATATAGCAACTAAGGATGCCGATTGATTGGCCATCAAATGGCATCATTTGAGATTGGTTGGCATGTCTGGTGTTAAAAGAATTAATTAAAAAAATGTGATGAGAATTTGTTAGTTAACTCACCTATATAGCCCTGGTGATGGTGATTGACAGCAAAGTCTAAAAACAGGACAATCAAATGATATCCTTGGAAGATAGGGAGACACTGAATAAGCAGACTTTAGACACAATAAGAGTGGCTGAGGGCATTACATAGCCATATGTAGCCTATTTGTCTACTTACCATCATTACAGAGGTCTGTTGACTCTAGCCCTTGTAACGGGTGTGGTTAGGACCCAATAGCAGCACACAGACAGGTGGGTATCGTTTGTAACAAACTTTATTAAGATCGTAGTCGGGGGCAGGCAGGATCGGGAAACCGGGACAGGAGACAGGCGAACAAGGGTCCAGAGGGGCGAAGCAGGGATCGTAGTCGGGGGCAGGCTGGATCGGGAAACCGGGACAGGAGACAGGCGAACGAGGGTCCAGAGGGACGAGGCGGGGATCGTAGTCGGGGACAGGCAGGATCGGGAAACCGGGACAGGAGAAGTACTGGAGAGACTTGCATGAACGAACAGCGAAGAACAATCTGGCACCAGGTGAATGGTGAAGGGCTCCTCCACTAATTACCTGATGCAGCCCAGCTGCGAGGGTCAATGAATGGAGTAGTGGAGGGGGCGTGGCAGACAGACCGTGACAGCTCTGCCAAGAAACTTACACAAAAGCCTAAAATGAGAGAACACAAAACATGAACTATGATTGCTATAACTCAGACAAAGCACATTTAAAAATCTGTCCACCCTGAGGTAGTTATGTGAAGTGGTTCACTTAACATTATTAGCCTGGTCAAATGACTGAACATCCTCCAAGTAGTTTCCTCCGGAGGCTAAAAGAAGGGAACACAAGACAGGAATAGAGCTGTAACTTTCACATGACTGATATGTTGCCTGTATTGACAAGACTTACACGATATGCAAGATCTGCAAAGCAAAAATAAAGTACCTCAGCAACACCACAAACATGAGGCAGCACCTTGTACGCTTTCATCCCGAAACGGAGAAGGATCCTCCGACCGTGCCCAGAGTGTCACTCTGCTCTACTGTGTTCGTGTTGTGTACTGTTTACCTCACTGTGCTGAAGCTCCAGGTTGAGTAAGTTCAGTTGAATTATGCACTTTTGTTCAGAAGAATGCAATTTGTTACCTCGGAATATGGCAGCTTTCATTCATTTTCCATTTTCCATTCAATAAATTTGATGGAAGTACATATCTTGTTTACTTGAATTATTGAATTAAATCCAGGGCTTGACTGTTTTCAGTGTTTTCCGCCAATAAAGGGGACTCTTGTTCAAGTGGAGCTTTCTCTGATCAAAGTTAAGTAGGTCAAAGTGCAAATGTTTACATAAGTCATAAAATAAAATATTTTGTGTCTTAAAATACAAGTCAAATGTTCAAAAAACCTTGTTATCTACTTATTGAGTGTAGTTGTAGAGGAACCGAGTTATAATTGATAGGCTAGTTATTTACAAATGTAGCTACAGATGAAGACAAAATCAATCTTATATGGAAAAATGCATTAAAAATAGCAATAATCGAAGAATCGTGGCACCAATAATCGAATCGAATCGACAATCGTTAGAATCGAAGAATCGAAGCTCCCATAATCGAAATCGAATCGTTAGGTACCCTTGTTGGAGCACCCCTACCGTTCACCGATGTGGGTGGCCATGTTGAAATGACTTCAAATGACATTGAGGCTTGAACTGGGGGTTGAGAAATCGTACCCGAGTTTGCGACTAGGAGCTCCGAGTTGACGCGCCGTTTTATTAAATTTTTCCTAGTAGGAAGTCGGAATTTCCGACCTCCGAGTTTTAATCGAACGCAGCATACATACACTAGCTAGCAAAAAAAATACAAAAAATACACTAGCTAGTGATTAGCTCCGTATTCATTATAAATAAACAAACTTCTTCACCGTGGTGCTGGCTACAACATTGTTTATCTAACTATTAAAAACGCTAATAATACTGTAGCGACCCGGAATAATGAGCTACGAATAATAATAACTAGAAAATTCCCTCGGGGGAAATTTTGAAAGTGCCACAGGGGCTACTGCCCGAGTGTGTACATTATGTAATATGTAGTGACATTATGATATTATATACAAGGAGCACACCTACAACAAACGTTCCTTTTTGAAGTACTTATTTATACAGCAACCTATGCCCTTTCAACCTCATTATGTGGGAAACAAAGTTACAAAAAAAATGAAAAGGGTTGCAGGCAGAGTAAGGCAAGGCAAGGCATATTTATTTGTATAACGCATTTCATACACATGGCAATTCAATGTTTTGCTTCACACAAAAACAATAAAAATGAAAATATGGAAGCATACACAATTTTAGCAATAATAAAAATAAGATGAAAAACATATATATACATGGAACACCAACAGCAAAGAGGCAGTTTAAAAGTAGATGAGAAAATAAAGACATAAAAACAATATGCATTAACTGCATAAAGCATCTAAAAAGAGTTTGGTCTTAACTTTTGTTTAAAAAATGGCGATAGTTGGGGCGTTTTTGATGGTCTCTGGAAGCTGTTTCCAGAGAGATGGACACCATAGTGGCTAAAAGCTGCTTCACCCTGCTTTTGTTCCGACGGTCGGTTTCAGTAGTAGTTGTTTATGTTGTGATCTAAGGCACCTTGTTTGGGAATACCGTTTAAACATCTCATGTATGTAGTTTGGCCCAACCCCCTTCAAAGACTTAAAAACAAGCAGAAGTTCTTTAAAATTCAATTTTATTTGTAAAACGCCTAAAAAAATAACCCAACAGTACCACCATGAGCAAGCACTTGGCGACGGGGGCAAGGAAAAACTGCCTGTTAAAAGGCAGAAACCTCAGACAGACCCTTCGGCTCTAGGTGGGTGGTCATCTGCCTTGACCAGTTGGGGGAAGGGGGGGGGGAAGAGAGAGAGAGAGACTATCAATCTATACACACACACACACACAAGACAACAATACACAGTTCAGGGAGAGGAGAATGTCTTCGTAGCTGCGGACCACAGAAGTTGGACGAGGATCCCCATCCCACGGTCATCGCTCAGATGGACCTGCAGAAATTACATAACCAAATTAATTTACAGAGACAAAGTTTTACCCACAAAAAAGCAGCTGCAGATTCACACCAGGATATTCTACTTACCCCATCTCGGCTCCACAGCTCCAGCTGGGTATGGGGGAAGTACTCCTCGGCTGAGAAGTACTTCACACCTACAAAATAAAAATCAGCCATTATAATCTCCATACATGTAATGGTGACTTTTTATGCATTACTAAACTAAACCTCAATGCATATTGAGGTACATTTTTATTCAAACAGCTTGCAGAGAATACATAACATTTTAAAAATGTAACTACATTTTATCTAGGAACTTTTTTACGTACCCATACGCGCAGAAACCCGTTGGTATTCCTGGCGAAGCAGATCCTGGCGAGACACCTCACAGTTAAGCCGGGGAGGGAAATCAACAACAAAAACCTGTAGAAAACAAAAACATGTTCATTTCATCGTTTTCAACCGTTTTCTTCATAAACTGGACAACAATAATACCTTCTTGTCCGGAGACTCCGCTGGGATGACCAGTTTGTGGCTCCGCCCAGTGAATGGTGAAACTGGCCACTTGTTGACTTTGTGGCGGTAACCAGTACCGCCGCCTGTTTAGAAATAAACAAATACAGGTAAAAAATAATGAATGAAGCAAACCAGCAAATATCTAAAATAAATGCACATTTTCTTCAAGTAAAAAACAGCAGCTTTAAATCAAGCTTTTAACAAACAGAATATGAATTGATGATTAATTTAGTTATTTAATACTAGATAAAACAGCTGCATACTCACGTGCACAGAAGCTGGCACGCACATTTGTGACTGCCGTTCCTGCCGTCTGAGGACAGATAATTAACACATTAAACCTCAGACAGTGTGGACAGTCTCGCTATGTATCAGTTCAGACAGTTCATTGTTCAAAACCAGTTTATGTGTGTCAGTTATAATGGGAACATACGCTAACTGGAGCTCGGGAGCATGGGGGTTGGGTCTCGGTGGTCCTGGACCCGGTGGCTGGGGGGGACTCCGCCTGGACCATCGGCTGCTCCTGGTCCAGCTTCCTCCACCGCTGCTTCGCCGCCTGCCTCCCCTTCCTCGGCATCCTTCTGCTGGACACAAACAAAACCCTAATTAATTCAAATGTAAAATACCCTAAATAAAATTGAATCTAAAGTTAAATCTTATGATAGTGTGTTAATATGGAAGGATAGAGTAGAGGTGAGGTGAGAAAAAGGTGTGATCCTGAAATCTTGTGATGAATATCTTGATGGCGAACAATCTCCAAAATGAGCAAAGAGAACCTGCAATAAGAAACAAGCTAAAGGCATTATGAACACATCTTAGACATCTTTAATTTTCATGCTGTGTGTGTGCACCTAACTTCAGCAAATGCGCTAGTAGTGCTGTATAAACATGCACAATATTTCTATCAACAGCCTTATTTTGCCACTAAGGAGGTCCATTTTTAAATCTGATATACTTGTTTGGCCAGTTATGTCATGGTTGCACCCATAGAGAGATCTCTCTCTCTCTCGGCGGAGTCTAGAACGTCTTCACAGGTCAGCCATCTTACAGGCATCTTACCACAGGCAAGATCTCTGTACAGGGTGGGGGATTTCAACATGCAGCCTTTCTTATAGCCTATTTGGAATAGGAAATATTGTAATCGATCTATTTTAGAACATTAATAGGAAATATTGTAATCTATCTATTTAAGAACATTATTCTATTTTTTATTTTGTTTTTTTAAGTATGCACTGTCATAACTACATATTTGACGTTTATACCAAACCAATTGAAAAATCGGATGAACTTTGAGCAAGTTATGGCTATCTAAAAAGTACATGTACCACTACCAACACGTTATGAGTGACCGAGCTGCCTGTGGTAAGATGGCCGCCATGTGCGGACGTTCGAGTCCGTTGGCCAGCTACGCGGACGAGACACCGTTTTCCCGCGTACCGCCATCTTAAATCACCCGTTTTCTTAAATGGAGTCTGGCCGCTATGGAATATCTTAGTCAACATAAAATCATATTTACAATTTCCTCATGCAAGTAAAACAACTTGAACGATTATAGCCAAAACACGACAGAGTAACAAAATCAGACTTAATCTCACTATTGTGCATGGACAGGGGGGCCTTGCTGGCTAGCAAGTTGAAAAGACAAAGCGCATATCTCACCTCAGGTGCGATCAAAGGGGAGGAGCAGATCGGCGGAGGGGGGTTTTTATATGACCTGGCCAAACAACAAAAACTCGCGAGAGATCGTGACCAATAGGAGTCCTCTTGTATCCGCCGTCCAATCAGACGAGGGATATCTGAAAAAAGCAAACATGCACATTGAACTCATAATTGATATCAAAATCGAAAAGGGTGTTTGAGAACCCCTTTCTGGGTGTAATAATAGACCACAAGCTCAGCTGGAAACCTCAGGACACATAAACAACAAAAACTCATTGAAACCATTGAAAATAACTAATAGGAGTCCTCTTATGACGCGCACACGCGATGACAGCCCCCCCCCCCAGGCCGAGGCAGACAGAAACGTTGAGAAAAAGAGCGCTTTTCTGCCTATGCACTGGTCTCACATTTGGGCTTATTCTGACAAAACGGTAGCTCCTATCAGAAAAAAAAGAGACCATCATCACTTTAAGGACTTCCTGAACGATGTGGTGTTTCTACAGTAAATATTTTGGACACACTTGCAAGTTTAAAACAGGGGCCCGTTCTGCTTTTCTCTGAAAACATTTGTATTGGAGTTGCCGCACTTGGGGAGTTTTTGTATTAACTGCAGAAAGCATCTAAAAAGAGGTCTTAACTTTTGTTTTAAAAATGGCAATAGTTGAGGTGTTTTTGATGGTCTCAGGAAGCTGGTTCCAGAGATGGACGCCATAGTGGCTAAAAGCTGCTTCACCCTGCTTTGTTCTGATGGTCGGTTTCAGTAGTAGTTGTTTATGTTGTGATGTAAGGGACCTGTTTGGGAATACCGTTTAAACATGTCATGCAAGTAGTTTGGCCCAACCCCCTTCAAAGACTTAAAAACAAGCAGAAGTTCTTTAAAATTCAATTTTATTTTAAGTTATCTCAGGGCACTTTTCAAATGGAGCAGGTCTCGACCAAACTCCTTATAGCATTTACAGAGACCCAACAGTACCACCATGAGCAAGCACAGACCCTTCGGCTCCAGGTGGAGAGAGAGAGAGAGGGAGAGGGAGAGAGAATCAACGCCTGGGAGAGATGTCTCAAAGTGCTGGTGTCTCAAATTCCTTCATAGCGGCGGACTACAGAAAACAGACGAGGACCTACAGCTGAGAAGTACTTCACACCTAAAAAATAAAAATCAGCCATTATAATCTCCATACATGTAATGGTGACTTTTGATGCATTACTATACTAAACCTCAATGCATTTTGAGGTACATTTTTATTCAAACAGCTTGCAGAGAACACAACATTTTAAAAATGTAACTGCATTTTATCTAGGAACTTTTTTAAGTACCCATGCGCGCAGAAACACGGTGGTATTCCTGACGAAGGAGGTCCTGGTAAGACACCTCACAGTTCAGGCAGGGAGGGAAGTCAACAACAAAAACCTGTAGAAAACAAAAACATGTTCATTTCATCAAGTCACACACACGGGTTACAATACATGCATTATTATTTAAAAGCTCATTCAAACTAATTAGACTAGCTAATGTACTACTTCTATTAAGAATGAAGAAGCAAGCAAGACATGAAAAAAAGCGTACGTTGGGCCAGCGGCTGCGAATGCTGCGCAGGAGGTTGACGTAGTCGACGGAAGCTTCGTCGATGGTCCTGCTGGCTGTGAGGTTGTTGCTGGGCGCCAGAAGACAGACGGCGTCAGGGACCCGAGGAAGCACAGCGTTCAGCACCTCGGTCCGCAACACAGAGGCAGCAGCCCCTGGGGTCGACATCACGCCAAAGGAAAAGGGTTCCTCTAGCATCTGGACCACACCATCTACAATGGCTCGTAGATGGGAGTCTCCGACAATCAGAACAAACTGCAACAACAAACATAATTTCTTCAGCATGAAAGCCATCACCAACAGTTTTGGGAGCAAAACTATTATACATATAAATGATAGAAGTAATGCTTCTATGATCCTTTAAAAGCTCATTCAAACTAATTAGACTAGCTAATGTACTCCTATTAAGAATGAAGAAGCAAGCAAGACATGAAAAAAAGCTTACGTTGGGCCAGCGGCTGCGAATGGTGCGTAGGAGGTTGACGTAGTCGACGGAAGCTTTGTCGATGGTCCTGCTGGCTGTGAGGTTGTTGCTGGGCGCCAGAAGACAAACAGCGTCAGGGACCCGAGGAAGCACAGCGTTCAGCACCTCGGTCCGCAACACAGAGGCAGCAGCCCCTGGGGTCGACATCACGCCAAAGGAAAAGGGTTCCTCTGGCATCTGGACCACACCATCTACAATGGCTCGTAGATGGGAGTCTCCGACAATCAGAACAAACTGCAACAACAAACATAATTTCTTCAGCATGAAAGCCATCACCAACAGTTTTGGGAGCAAAACTATTTATTATACATATAAATGATATAAGTAATGCTTCTATGATCCTTTAAAAGCTCATTCAAACTAATTAGACTAGCTAATGTACTACTTCTATTAAGAATGAAGAAGCAAGCAAGACATGAAAAAAAGCTTACATTGGGCCAGCGGCTGCGAATGGTGCGCAGGAGGTTGACGTAGTCGACGGAAGCTTTGTCGATGGTCCTGCTGGCTGTGAGGTTGTTGCTGGGCGCCAGAAGACAGACGGCGTCAGGGACCCGAGGAAGCACAGCGTTCAGCACCTCGGTCCGCAACACAGAGGCAGCAGCCCCTGGGGTCGACATCACGCCAAAGGAAAAGGGTTCCTCTAGCATCTGGACCACACCATCTACAATGGCTCGTAGATGGGAGTCTCCGACAATCAGAACAAACTGCAACAACAAACATAATTTATTCAGCATGAAAGCCATCACCAACAGTTTTGGGAGCAAAACTATTATACATATAAATGATAGAAGTAATGCTTCTATGATCCTTTAAAAGCTCATTCAAACTAATTAGACTAGCTAATGTACTCCTATTAAGAATGAAGAAGCAAGCAAGACATGAAAAAAAGCGTACGTTGGGCCAGCGGCTGCGAATGCTGCGCAGGAGGTTGACGTAGTCGACGGAAGCTTCGTCGACCGTCCTGCTGGCTGTGAGGTTGTTGCTGGGCGCCAGAAGACAGACGGCGTCAGGGACCCGAGGAATCACAGCGTTCAGCACCTCGGTCCGCAACACAGAGGCAGCAGCCCCTGGGGTCGACATGAAGCCAAAGGAAAAGGGTTCCTCTGGCATCTGGACCACACCATCTACAATGGCTCGTAGATGGGAGTCTCCGACAATCAGAACAAACTGCAACAACAAAAATAATTTCTTCAGCATGAAAGCCATCACCAACAGTTTTGGGACCAAAACTATTTATTATACATATAAACAGTGTTGGTCAAGTTACTTGGAAATAGTAATTAGTTACTGATTACTGATTACTTCTCCAATAAAGTAATCCAGTTACTTTACTGATTACTTATTTTCAAAAGTAATTAGTTACTTAATTACTTTATTTAGTTACTTTCCAAAAACATGATGCACAACCTGAATAGGCTATAAAGCCTAAATAGACCTTCCAGCCCAATTCTATTCTTTTCTGAATTTTTCGCTGTAGATAAAAGTTTTCTTCCCATGCAGAGTGTACAGCGGACACTTATGTTTTTGTCACTTTTTACCGAGTCAAACTCAAAGTAAAGTCGGTACTTCCACTGTATAACTGTTTTGAAAAAAAAGGGTACAAAAGGCCGACATATGCCTATACAATATGCAGCCGGCGCTCGGAAAAGACTCGCAACAAAACGATGAGCCACACATTTAGAAACAATTGCATGAACTATCTAAAAGCAATACCTTAGTCAGAAAACAAATATGAGGCTGAACTTTTTGCTAAAATGTCAGTTATGGAAGTATTGAAAATGTTGGAGCGGCTGGCTTGACCACGCAAACCGAGAGACGGCTGTCTCGACCGCAGTACGCGATCGGCCATTAATCAATAATCGTATTTAACTGCACACAACTTTATTTAAAAGCAATCAAATGTAAAACATGTGTGTTTGTATTGTGGTGTGCGTGTGGATGTGCGGCTCCTCTGGCGGAGCGGTTCATGTTAATAGCGGAGTCCGGGAGGGTTCACCTTCACGGCGTAGTTACGAGGGATGTGCGACTATCGTCTTAAAAAATACTAAAGTGTTTTTTAAAGTTGGAAAGATATTAGATATTCAACCGATATTCACGCTCCAAATTACAGCCATCAGACACGGGGAACTAAAGCCGCGATCACCGCACCGCTTCAAGACTCACGCAACACAACGTCCTTTTGATCGATAACAATATAAATTGATCGACACATTTCTTAACGATCAATGATCGATCATCGATTAATTATGCCCATCCCTACTTCCAAGCATTAAACGCTGCATGGTCCTGCTCTCTCCCGCACTCCATGTTATCTCTTGTTGATCTACACACATCACGCACTGACGTCGCACCGCTCATACGTGATTGTCATGAGACACTAACAAACAAAATCATGGTTTAGTAACGCAGTAACGCAGTCTGTTTGGGGGAAAGTAACAGTAATCTAATTACTGTTTTTGCAATTGTAATCCCTTACTTTACTCGTTATTTGAAAAAAGTAATCGGATTACAGTAACGCGTTACTTCTAACGCGTTACTGCCCATCACTGCATATAAATGATATAAGAAATGCTTCTATGATCCTGAAAAACAGGATTTTTGCTGATGACACAAATGTATTCTGTGAAGGAGCGAACCTCAAACAGTTGTTGGTCGCCTCTAATGAGCTAACCAACTTGAAATTGTGGTTGGATATAAATAGATTATCACTCAATGTAAAGAAAACCAAATGTATTGTTTTTGGCAAACGTAACACACAAGCAAACACACACATTGAACTCATAATTGATAATATCAAAATCGAAAGGGGTGTTTGAGAACGCCTTTCTGGGTGTAATAATAGACCACAAGCTCAGCTGGAAACCTCAGGACACATAATGAATATAAAATCACTGCATACTGTTTCCCCCCTATTTGAGTTACTGTGTGGAAGTGTGGGGTAATACCTACAAAAGCACCCTACAGACAATATGCACAATTAGAAAATAAGGATAGTTAATAACGTAGACTACTATGAACACACCAACAATAGATTTTTTAAGTTAAACACATTAAAGTTTATGGATTTAAAAGATTTTAAAACTTCACAAATTGTATATAAAGCAAGAAACAACTTACTACCAGGAAACATTCAAAGATGGTTTAGTGATAGACTAGACTATTATAATTTAAAAGTGAGACTGAATCTGAGGCAACCAACGGTACACTCTACACTCAAAAGTATGTGCATATCTGTCTGTGGGGTGAAGTTGTGGAACAACTTACCAGAAGATCAAAGATTGCAAACATATTGCACAGTATAAAATGCAGCTTAAATTATACACAATAGGAAAATAGGATGTGATGTGTGAAAATATTAATTGATGGAAATGACAACTCATTTATTATCTTAAATGGTACTCATTAAGGGCTATGTATGTATATACATATATACGAACATACATATGCATGCATGCATGCATATGTATTTACGAAGGTACATAAATATATCAATCAATCACATCAACCAGTTTTCTTCATAAACTGGACAACAATAATACCTTCTTGTCAGGAGACTCCGGTGGGATGACCAGTTTATGGCTACGCCCAGTGAAGCGTGAAACTGGCCATTGCTTCACTCTGTGGCGGTAACCAGTACCGCGGCCTGTTTAGAAATAAACAAATACAGGTAAAAAATAATGAATGAAGCAAACCAGCAAATATCTAAAATAAATGCACATTTTCTTCAAGTAAAAAACAGCAGCTTTAAATCAAGCTTTAAAAAAACAGAATATGAATTGATTAATTTAGTTATTTAATACTAGATAAAAACGCTGCATACTCACGTGCACAGAAGTTGGCACGCACATCGTCCGATCTCCAGCCCTCTGCAATTGGGAGTGACGTTCCAAAGATCTGAGGACAGATAATTAACACATTAAACCTCAGACAGTGTGGACAGTCTTGTTATGTATCAGTTCAGACAGTTCATTGTTCAAAACCAGTTTATGTGTGTGTGTCAGTTCTAATGGGAACATACGCTAACTGGAGCTCGGGAGCATGGGGGTTGGGTCTCGATGGTCCTGGACCCGGTGGCTGGGGGGGACTCCGCCTGGACCGTCAGCTGCTCCTGGTCAAGCTTCCTCCACCGCTGCTTCGCCGCCTGCCCCCGCACCGACCTTATTGAACGCCTGGAAAACGTCCACGGACTTTAGTACAGTGATACAGGAGCACAGCCTGGCGAAAACGGAGCTTTCCCTTTTTTGTCAAGCCCAGTATATCTAGGACCCTGAAGTTTGACCTCAGCCACTTCCCCCTCGTCCCCATAACAAAGCCATGTGAGGAAAGTTCAGTAACCAAAGGGAATTCCAATCCCAGAAGCCCTAGAAAGGGACTGTACTTGTCCTCCTCCTCTTTCCGCCCCGCCTCAAGCCAGGCCGTGCTGCCATCGTATCAAACGGTGACGTCGACAACAAGCAGAGTGGATCCTTTGACGAAAATCAGATCCGGAACACCCCATTTACCATCCTTCCTGACGATGCGCCGTTCTCGCATCACCATCCATCCCTTCTTTTCGCCCTCCATCGCCAAAAGAGAACAGAGCCGATTGTGCCTAGCCATTCTATTCAGCTTTGTTTCCACACAGCGTCCTAGAATGTGAGATGCAGTTTCAGGTAGCATTCCACACGCCCTACAGGGGGGGTATCCCACCACGGCATCCTCCCTTGTGATGGAACCAGGGAGCACATTGGTTCTCATCTGCAGGGCGCGAATGAGATGTGACTCCTTCCACTGAGGCTGTCCCTTCTGTGGAAGCCAACAGTTACTGATCTTATCGCCCTTGAAGAGGTCCACCCCAAAGCCTTGGGTCCTCTTTTTAGTCCACAATTCAAACTCCATCGCTCTCCAACTTCTGGTTTGGGTAAAGGATTCACATTCTGTATCCATCAAGTCCTGGAGGACCCCCCCCCCCCCCCCCCCCCCCCCCGGCCAGCCATAGCTTGCAGAATTCCCCAGGCAGTATGGTTCTCTAAGCCATCCCCGGTGTAACCGGGTCTTCCCGAGTGAAACAAAGAAAATATCCTTTTTGCCTTGCGTCGTGGAATGGTCCTGCTTAGGCATGGGATCGCCATGCCCCCGTCGTTTCATTTGCAATAGAGTAGCCCATTTGCTGTGCATGGGCTCAGATGCATCCAGCTCTTGATATAGCGTCTCAGTCAGGTCCACCTGTCGTAAACAGGTATGGCGAAAGGAACTATTTACCGCTTTGTAGAACACTCTGGGGATGGCAAGTACAAAAATCTCAACTCTTTGTGAAGGCTTGAGTCTTGCCTGAGATGTTTTCTGTCCCATGTTCTCCACAAGGGCTGCTATATCCAGCTGTCGGGGCTCTTTCCAGGGATTTATGGCGAGGCCAAGGTAGTCAATGGTTTCCTCAGGTCCCACCATGTGTATTTCAGCACCCCCCAGTGACCATGGGGGCCACAGGGTTTCCGCGGGGTCTTAAAAAGTCTTAAAAGCATTGAATTTCTGAATTTGGAAATTATACCTTAAAAAGGCTGTATGTAACTTATCTGTATCGCATTTCTCACCAAAAGTTTCATTTGTCAACCACAATTATTTTGATCGAATAACGTAAATGAAGATGGATAGATATACAAACTTTATTGATCCCCGAAGGGAAATTCAGTTGTCATAGCAGCAATGGTACATATAGTGCAATTACCTAAACAGAGTAAATGAAAAGAGCCAATAACTGAGAACGCAACGCAGCCCCGGGGACAATTCTCCGAACACTGACTGATTCACACTCCACACTTGTTGTCTGTGGTCTGTGTTTGTGTTGGGTGCTGTTAGCGCGAGTTAGCGCTGTTTTCTTCTTTATTTTTAACGGCGGTTGGCATCCAGCTTATTGGTGCATTACCGCCACCTTCTGTTCTGGAGTGTGAATCATTTTTATTTTATTTGTATTTAACCTGTACAGGAGTACTGTGGACTGCTATTTTGATAATAATAATAATAATAATAATAATAATAATAATAATAAATCAGTCTTGTATAGCGCAATTCTAGGACCCAATGCGCTTCACAACAAAACATAAAAATAAAGGAAAAAGGAAAAGGGCTAAAAAAAAAAAATCATATGAAGTAGGCGATGTGAGTTTTGAGGAGTGACTTGAAAGAATAAATGGAATTGTTGAATAAACGAATACTCTCAAATTCAAGGATTTCATGTTTCTTTGCCAATAGGGATGTGAAATGGGCCGAGAAATAGGTATTAATTTTTGATATAAATGGTCTTAAAAAGACTTGAATTTGACTTGAAGAAACCTGTAGGAACCCTGGGGCCAATTTTTGGCTGTTCTCCTTCCACCTGCTGCAAAGAACCCATGGTACTTTGTCGTGTTAACTTTGAGTCCGGTTAGGTTGCAGAACGCCTCCAGTATGCCCATGTTCCTGTTCATTCCATCCCAAGAATCACTGAACAAAACCAGATCGTCTGCATAGTCCAGCACTGTAACCTTGCCTTCACCTGAACCGAAACCCACGCCCCTCACTTTCAGCATACACAACAATGGGTCTATCGCCAAGTTGAACAAAAGAGGTGTTGTTAGTATAGCCCTCTCTCGTGCGCACCCTGGTACTGCAGCCGTTATAAGAGTCGACCAAAAGGTCAATGAAAGCTGGGTCCACTTTCCGTTGTACCAGGGCCGCCTGTATATATGCTTGTGAGAGACCGAGTCAAACGCTTTGGCTAGGTCAATAAAGATCATCCCTCGTCCTCTTCCAATGCTCTGAGTATTCCGTGTTTGACAATACTCTTAGGAATTAGAGTAGGTTGTACCCTCTCCATCATTAATTCTTCAATTAATGATTGGTAGATTTAAGGAGGATTGGGTAACACAGGAAGGTGTACAGCCTTCTTAACCTGCCTCACTTTATACCAGATTTGCTCTTTTGTACGGCCAGTATCATACATGCCATTTCCAGGAATCCCTTTCCTCCTTTCCACTTACCGAGGTGTTCCTTTAAGGTAATCACCTATCGCCCACCCGGGCCCGTGTAACCTGTTTGTTAGTACACTTGGCTGCATGACGCTCAATCCTGTGCCTCCTTTGTCCCCTCTTACCGCATATTGAGCACACGAGAAGAGGTCTAACGAGACCATGTGTTACCCGAAGGTGGGTGCAGCATTCCAGAGCGGTGGCAAGATGTTCAGAGCATATCTCACACTCTTGTGGCCTGTAGGGAAAACTGACTTCCACCAGAGTCCTACTGGACAGGTACTCCCCTTCTTTATCTGTGTCAAGGGAAAAAAGAGTGAGACTATTTCGATTGGACTTGAATAGTCTCTAACTGGGGCTCGATTTAGACAACGTAGGTAGGAGCTACACGTGTGGTTCCTACAGGCCCCACTGAACTGCCCGCCTTCTCAGTCAGGGCCTCGGTACCAATCCTCCTCATTGACATTGGTCTTTGTCCTCGGCGGGTGGCCGTTCCATAGGGAGGAACACCTGAGGCTGACCACCGGGGTTGGCCTTTGGTCATCAACTGGGTTGGCCTTTGGTCGAGCATCCGACGGATTATGAAACTCCATATCCAGGGATTCCGATAGACGCTTTACTCTCTTCCGTGGCCCAGGAGATAAACATGAGTGCGCGCTAGGGCTGGTACTCAAGCCCCGACCAGGGGAGAGCACAGACCTCCGCTTTCCTCTCATGATGGTCCTGCGTGGGATCAACTTTGTGGGAGTTATCAACTGGCTACCTACACTTACACCCAGCAATGCACACACATAGGCTACCTACACTTACCAAAGCAATGCACACACATAGGCTACTGTGATGATCCCAGGTACATGGGAATGGCCTTGCCTGCTGTTTTTTTTCTCTCTCTCTAGCTCAGATGGCAGAGGTGATTAGTCCAAAAGCAGTTCACCTGGAAGGTGGGCGGGACCACCTTCTACCTTAGCATTCACATCCATGATTCAGTACCTTTTGAATTAAATCAATTGTTAAAACTATTACTTTAATACATTTCTTTTGATTTAGAGAAACCTCTATGTGTTTTCGATGCTTCTTGTCTGAACTTCTGAGCCAGTTCATGACAAAATGGGGGCTTGTCCGGGATTTAAAATGGTGTAGAGAGGATTACACACGGAGGTGTTTTTTTTTTTTTTTGAGTAAGGACAGAATGGGGAGAGATGCATTGAGTCCTCAGTTTGGTTTAGATTTAGGATTGGTAAGTGATGTTTGGGTTGGTGGTTTTTGTCAGAGGTCTCTTTCCCCCTGGTAGGTATAGTGTGACCTGAATTTTC
The DNA here is from genome assembly GCA_030340625.1 of Merluccius polli. Lineage (NCBI taxonomy): Eukaryota > Metazoa > Chordata > Actinopteri > Gadiformes > Merlucciidae > Merluccius > Merluccius polli. The sequence continues at coordinate 213,856 of JAOPHQ010003437.1, forward strand.
TGTGGCTGTGAAGTTGAGTAGAGCTATATGCTCAGGTTCACATTCTGGGGAGTGCTGGGGGTGGCTGCATAGCAGGTGCTTTCCAGTCCCGCAGAGTTTTGTGATTAAAGACCCTCTCATATGACAGCCTGAAGACTAGGGTTGAGTTAGAGTTTTTTTTTCTTTCTCTTAGTGGGGGATTTTGACTTTGTTGACAATGACTACTTTTGTTTTTTTCTTTTTCCCTTTCTGGACCATGGTAAACCAGGATTGGTAAGTTATTGACTTTCTTAAGGTGAGTCATAACTTTTGTTGAACATGGCCTCTGTGGAGGATTTTGTGAGGGCTCCTTCTGAGGACCTTTTGGAGCAAAGCACAAAAGAGCAGCTCTTGAAAATTGCTGAACATTTTCATGTAGAAATCTCTGATAAAAGATTGAAAGAAACAATAAAAAGCACTTTAAAAGGTAGGCTATTGGAAGAAGGAATATTGGTAATGAAGTTGACAATTTCACTTTAGCTGTTCCTACACGTTTGCAGTCAATTCCCCACAAGGAACTGGTGATGGAACAATTGGCTGATCCTTCTTTAAAGGGACTTTTTGAACAAGTCTGTCCTATTGAGGATTTCAGGTCTGTTTCATGAGGGTATTTTGTGCAGAATGATGTTTAAGTAAGAAAGTTGGTTGGTGTGGTGATAAGTTGGCTGGTAGGGTGATAAGTTGTCATAGTGGGTTCACACCCTCACTGTTGTCTGTTCATACTAGGCTGCGGAGACCTGGGATGGTGACCATTTCGGTGAGTGGTCAGTGTGATGTGTTGTGTTACCATATAGTTGAGTGTAACTCAATTCTTCTTCCCATATGATGTAGTAATGGCATGATTTTTTTTTTTTTTTGTGTAACAGTTAACGTTACAAAGAATTATGATACAGATTCCCTTAGTGGGAATCTGCTCTTAAGGGGGGAGGTGTGATGATGATGATGGGAATGCACTTGCCTGCTGTTTTCCTTCTCTCGCTCTCTCTCTCTCTCTCCCCCCTTCTAGCTCAGATGGCAGAGGTGATTAGCCCAAAAGCAGTTCACCTGGAAGGTGGGCGGGACCAAGCCTTTAAAAGCTGACCTGCTCAGTTCCTCGTCCTCTCTCCCCGTGGCTGGATGTTTCTGTTGTTTTTGTTTGTTTGGGTTGTTTCATTGATCCTTTTTGCCACTCACATCCATGATTCAGTACCTTTGCATTAAATCAGTTGTTGAAACTGATAATTACTTTGATACATTTCTTTTGATTTAGATTTAAACCTCCATGTGTTTTCGATGCTTCTTGTCTGAACTTCTGAGCCAGTTCATGACACTACCTACACTTAACCCAGCAATGCACACACATAGGGGGACGAGGGGGTTTGACACCAGAAACGAGAACCCGCTCGGGGGCTCGCCTCCCCGCCTCACTGGGTAAGTGGAAAAACGATAAGAGTAGTGGTATTTCACCGTGGGCCGAGACCTCCCACTTATTCTACACCTCTCATGTCTCTTCACAGTACCAGACTAGAGTCAAGCTCAATAGGGTCTTCTTTCCCCGCTGATTCGGCCAAGCCTGTTTAGTTTAGTTTATTTAATTTATGAAAGGACAGTGTGCAAGTACATTAACTCATTGGCTGCCAGCCATTTTCAGTGCAGAGAGCCCCATACTGCCGAGCGTTTTACAGCATTTTGACTGATTTCCTAAGACCCACTTAACAGTGAGTTCTATGACTATGTAAACACCGAAACTATCAAAAGAAAGAGTAGACTCTCTTCTTTAATCAGGAATGAACCGTTTGCTTCTACCTTTTTCCGTTCTTTAGTAATCGGCAGTAGAACATATGTTGGTTTCACCAAAAACACCTGTTTTTGACCAAAAATTGAGAAAACAAGCTTTTTGTGAAAATAAACTTTTTTTGCTTTAGTGCTTTTTTGCTTTGAGAAAGGTATTTTGATAGGACAATAATGATTTATTTGCAAATATATAACCAATATATAATATAAATATAAATTACTTTTTTCTCTTCAAAATGTCAGTTGTACAATTCTTTACAGATATGTATTTCTGTATGTTGTCGCAGCTATATCAAATCCTGTGTGTGTGTATTTCTGTATGTTGTCGCAGCTATATCAAATCCTGTGTGTGTGTGTGCGTGCGTGCGTGCGTGCGTGTGTGTGTGTGTGTATGCTTGTTTCCACCCCTACACAAAATAGTTCAGCTTAGTGTGGTAAACTGTAAAACACTCTCCTGCGTGCAAGGGGACACAACAGGACTGACACCACATTTTGGTCTCGCTGCGCACCCCTGCGAGCACTTGAGTCTACAGCGTCCACTCGCAGAGCAGAGTCTACAGCGTCCGCAGTCTACTGTGAAACAATTCACTCCAAAAAGGGTTAGGGTTATGGTTAGGAATAGGGTTAGGGTTAGCATACTCTATCACCGTGACCGGGTTATTATTGGAGTGAATGGACGCTGTAGACTCTGCTCGTCTCTTACCACCGCGAATGGGTTTATGAGAACCCAGACCGTTTCACACAGACGCGGGAGGGAACCCTATTGCGTCAGTATCAGACGTCTAGCGGCGTGACAAATCGTCGGTATATTACGAGTTGGGACGAGTTGGGATTATCGTTGCAAACAACCGAGTCGATCGCGACACTGCGACACATACTCTGTTCGAGTGTTGGCTGTCTAAAGTTTGTCTTACGTTTCGCTGGCGCCATATTCACTTTCTTCACCCATTAGGCTACTGTTTACTCATCTCTCCCATCCTATTTGGCACGGGGCCCACCTAGTGGGTCAGTTCGGTAGTACATACTATGTTTACAAGCCTGTTTTTTTGTGACAAGGTCCTCTAGATCGCTCCCCAGTCAGCCCCGTTGAAAAACATAATTGACGTCTATAGACGTCATTGGCAGTCAACGGTTGTATTTCAATTGACGTCTATAGACGTCATTGGCAGCCAATGAGTTAATCATTTAACAAATGAGAAGATGGTTGCACCAGATTTAGCAGAGCAGCTAATTTCCATCTGCAGTCCTCGTACATAAAAACAGACAGTAAAAACAGACGATTAATTAAAGTAAAATGAGACAGGACGGACAACAAGAAAGTGCACTATAGAACATATTATGATCAATACAATAATATACATCACGAATGTTCATAAAAGTGCATAGTGCGGTACAAATAGAGGATGCAGTCAAACAATCATATAAAGTGCATGTAGTTTTCAGTAATAGAAAATAAAAGATGATAAATACATTAAAACTCTCAACGAGATGCACAAATTGCTCAGTATATGGGACATAGGTAGAGCCCTGTAGGGGATGAGACTACCCACAAGGGTAGCCCCATCCCCAGAGGTACCCACAGGTAACCTTGGCCCAGAAGTGTCAATTTCAGTGCTGGCATGACTGTTGGCTCAGAATCCAGTTTTTAACCTCACTGTTGAATCTGTGATAATCTGGGATGTGTTTCAGATATTCTGGAAGCCTGTTCCATTTGCTGGTGGCTTTATAAGAAAACGCTGATTGAGAGAAAGCAGTTTTACATTGCAGTCCCCCCTGGATACCGATCGTAGGGCTCTGTGAAGCACTTCTGAACGAGGCTGCACGAAGGTCTTCAGGGGGGGAGGTGCTGCGTTATGAATGATCTTATGAATTAGTCGAATGTCTGAAAACATGATTAGATTATCAAGACTTAGCATTTTATGTTTAAATAGAAGATCACAGTGATGGTGCCGTCGAGGTTTCTTGTCAAGAACTTTCAGGGATTGATTGTAAAGTGATCTTACTGGATTCCGAGCCGTCCTACTGGCCTGAGACCAAGATGATATACAGTACAGGATAGGAGACAGAATCATGGCGTGTAGATATGCTTTGGCAGCTACGGTTGACAGAGCATTGCGAATGAAACGGAAATTTGCAATATTATACCCGAGTGTGTTACACATCTTTTTAATGTGTTTTCTAAATGTTAGGGTGGAGTCCAGAATAACGCCTAGGTATTTAAATTCTTAAACATTATTTATCCTGTGACCATTTACAAAGATGTTTGGGCGTTCATTGTGTTTCCGTGCATTTGAAAAGTACATAGTCACCGTCTTTTCTGTGTTCAGCGTAAGGCATGAGTCACTGAGCCACTCCACTACCCTTTCCATGGCTGTTGTTAATTTATTTGCTACTGTATGGACATCTTTCCCATGTGTAAATATAACAGTGTCATCAGCATACATCAGTGTCTCCATGTCCATACATATAGAGGGGAGATCATTGATGTATAAGCTGAAGAGTAGAGGTCCTAGGACTGATCCTTGTGGCACACCCAAAGTGCAGGTTCTCAGAGGGGACATTTTATCTTTGATCCTTGCACACTGGGTACGTCCACTTAGGTACGATTGAAGCCAGGATAGCACATTGGATGAGAGATTAAATTGAGTTAGTCTGGTCAGCAGTACAGAGTGGTTTACAGTGTCAAAAGCCTTACGAAGATCCAGAAAGACTGCCCCAACAACCCCCCCTTTGTCAAGACTAGCCTTAATTGTCTCAAGGAAAAAGCAGCAAGCAGTTTCCGTGGAGTGATGCGCTCTAAAGCCATATTGCCTGGGATGTAACAGACCTTCATTATTGAGATGTGATGTTAATTGCTCAGCCACAACTTTCTCAATAACTTTAGATGTAACTGGGAGTATGCTAATAGGTCTGTAATTACAGGTTTCATGTCGATCACCAGATTTGAAGACAGGTGTTACAATGGCAGTCTTGAGAGAGGAGGGGAATATACATTCATCAAGCGACCTGTTTATTATACATGAAATTGGGGTGGAGAGAGTGTCCTTATGTTTTTTTATAAGGACCTGGTCGATCCCCCAGGTATCCTTTGCTCTGGAGTTAGAGTGATGTCAGTATTTTGGTTACCTTAGATTTATTTGTATGTGCGAAGTATAGTGGAGGGGTTTCGTTCATTAAAATCGTAGAAGGCTGTGTTGTTGCAGAAGAGCAGTTAGTTTTGTAAAGGGGCAGCTCAGTTCCAGAACAGAGTTAATAAAATACTCATTAAAAGTATTTGCCACAGCTACGCAATCCTTGTGTGTGTCCCGTATTCCTGAAGTACTGACTAAACTGGTTTGGTTGTTTACATAAAGCTCTATGGGTCCACTTTTGGAACGCTCCCTACCTGATGACTGGTCAATACATTTCCATAAAAGTTTGAGATTCCCTTTGGCCTGCTTTATGACATCTAGAAAAAAGTTTGCTTTTGTTTTTCTAAGCTGTCCCGTGACTTTGTTCCTAAGGCTGTTAAAGACCAGCCTGTCGGTTAGCAGTCCTGACGTCATTAAACCAAGGCAGATTCTGTCTGCACTTGTGCTTCTGTGGTGCTGTTCGAGTGAATTTATTCAGTACTTGTGTGATGTTTTTCCTGAGCTCGTCACAAGCCTGCTCACAACTGCCACCACCGGTTATGCTGTCCCAATTAATTAGGTCTATCTCATTGTCTAAGTACTGTAGGTCTTTTTTAGGTATGAATGATGAGTTGGTCCTGTCTTTACTTTTATTTTGGTTTTTGTACCGTGATTTGGAAAGCTTACCAAGATGAGATTATGGTCTGATATTCCTGTAACAAAGTTGTAGGTCTTATTTATGCGGTCGGCTATATTAGTGAAGATCAGATCAAGCAAGGTTTTAGAGGACTGTTAATCTGGTTGGATGTTTAATCATCTGACTCGTAGTTATAATTTTTAGTTTCTTTCGTCGTGTTTTATCCCTTGGCTGTGGTTTCGCTGGATAGTAGGTAGGGACAGTGGGAATCTCGTTCATCCATTCATGCGCGTCACTAATTAGATGACGAGGCATTTGGCTTCTTAATGGGCCGCCAGTAACTCCATTTACACCGCAGTTCAGTGACCAAGTCACCTCGCCGCCCGGAGCACCGCAATGCTCACCATCTGTACCAGCATGGTCGGCATCGCTCAAAGATACGAGACTTCCATCACTGGCCGCTTATACCAGGATGGTGGGGAGCGGTACATACCACCTCCCTATTACCTCGTGCTCCCCGGCCATTTTGTCGTTGGCCTGTGACATCCAGTCCCACTGCCGCCGCCCTTGGACCGGTGGTTTGCCGACAGTAGACCTTGTATCTATCTTGAGTCAGAATTCTTGCACCATACCCCCATCGCCGGCGGGTATGCTGCTGACGCCTCAGGCGAGGCCTTCCATGCCCCACGCCATTACTACCAGCAAATGCCACAGTCTACCGAAAGATAACCAGGGGGTTGACCAAGCTTCGGAATTGACCGGAACACTCAATCAACCACAGAGGGCCGAATAGTGTGTACCACAAAGGAAGGGAAGGTGACCGTTAAGGCGCTCGTCCTTGCCACCTCGCCCTATAGGTGGCTCCAGGAAACAGTCCACTTGGTCACTTTTAACGCGCTGCGCTCCGCATACCAACGGGATAACATCCAGCACCATAATGATCCCTCTAGTCTTCTCATCCATATCATCCAATTCAATCTCGATCAATACAGGGTAGTGAGCTGGGCATTTCACTACAGGGCAAGTTTTGTTCCCACTTCCGATGTGCGCCAGCGAATTATTGTCGCTTGTCCTAATGTAGACATAGGAACCAGTCGGAGGGAGCCAACTGAGGTGTGTCCTTACACACAACACCCCTGACGGGTGAGAAGAACGCCCTCCGGCCGACATGTAGACCATCCGACCTAGTGTATCCGCAGGTGTGAGGCATCGATCAATCAGGAACAAAGCCTATTGAAGACCCTCACTGTGGCAGATGTGACCATATCCGTCCATGCCGCCATGAACCAAAGGACAACAGGAAATCACATAGCAAACTAACTATATACAACCTCCCGACCTCTCATAACAAGGAACAAGTCCTAACACGCTCGGCTGAACACAAGCAACCTGGACAACAGAGGCCGGGGGCAAAAGGAACGACACCCATTCCTCATCGCCTGACACCACTCTCACTCCGAGGGTTCGGTTGGCAGAGGTCTCCCCCGTACCGCCTTGTTGAATGCCTGGAAGACATCAACTGACTTAAGAATTGTGACGCTAGAGCACACCCTGGGCGAAGCGGAGCATACCCTCCCTAGACAAGCCTAGTTTATCCAGTATCCTGAAGTTTGACCTAAGCCATTTTCCTCTCGTCCCCATCACGAAGCCGTGTGACGACAGCTCCGTGACAGCCGGGAACTCCAACTTCAGGAATCCCAGAAAGGGACTATACTTGTCTTCCTTTTCCTTCCGCCCCGCCTCCAGCCAGGCCGCACATCCATCGCCACGAACGGTGACATCCACTATCATCAGGGTGGAGCCCTTGACAAAAATAAGATCCAGAACGCCCCACTTGCCATCCTGGTTGATGATGCGCCGTTCCCGCAACACCATCCATTTCTTATTTTCGCCCTTCCCCGCCAAAAGAGCACAGAGCCGATTGTGCCTGGCCATTCTATTCAGCTTTGTCTCACCGCAGCTTCCTAGAATGTGTGACGCCGTTTCCCGTGTTGTTCCACACGCCCTACAGGGGGGTGTCTCCCCAAGAGAACCACCCCTGTGACGGAACTCGAGCGTTGGGAGCACATTGGTCCTCATTTGCAGGCCGCGAATGAAGTGACTCCTTCCACTGTGCCCGCCCCTTCCGTGGAAGCCAACAATTGCTGATCTTATCGTTCCTGTACAGATCAACCCCAAAGCCTTGGGACCTCTTCACAGACCACAAATGGAACTCCGCGTCTCTCCAGCACCTGGGTCGGGTGAAGGTTCCACACTCTGGGTCCGTCAAATCCTGGAGGGCCTTTGTAGCTTGGCCCTCCTCCTTACCCCCCCCCCCCCCCCCCCCCCTGGCGAGCCATAGCTTGCAGAAACACCCAGGCGCTATAAGATCTTTAGCCATCCCCATCACTGCATGGTCTTCTGAGTGGTACAGAGCAAAGATACGCTTGGCCTTACACAGTGGGATGGACCTACTCAGACACGGGATCGCTAGTCCGCTGTCTTTGCACTTGCTATAGAGTAGTTTGTTGGCCGTACATGGGCTCAGATGCAGCGTTCTCCTAATGTATCCCTTGATGGTCATATCCGCTTGCCGGAGACTGGCGATGCGGAAAGAACTGTTGACCGCTCTGTACATCACTCTGGGGATAGCATAGGTGCAGAAGATCTCAACCCTCTGCGAGGGCTTGAGTCTCGCCTGGGATACTCTCTGCCCCATGCCCTCCACAATCCGGCTGCCGGGGCCCTTTCCAGGGATTTATACCGAGGCCAAGGTAGTCAACGGTGTCCTCAGGTCCCACCATGTGTATCTCAGAACCCCCCAGTGACCATTGGGGGGCAGTTGTTAAACTTACCGGCTGTTCTCCTTCCACCTGCCACAAAGAACCCATGGCACTTTGTTGTATTTACCTTGAGCCCGGTCAGGTTGCAGAACGCCTCCAGAATGCTCATGTTCTTACTCATACCTTCCCAAGAATCACTGAACAAGACCAGATCGTCCGCGTAGGCTAGCACCGCCACACTACCTTCACCCGAACCGAAACCCACACCCCTCTCCTCCAGCATACAACAATGGGTCTATTGCTAGGTTAAACAAAAGAGGGGACAAAGGATCGCCCTGTTTGACCCCCACCTTAATGGCTATGTTGTTCGTGTAGCCGTCTCCCGTACGCACCCTGGTACTACAACCGTTGTAAGAGTTGACCAAAAGGTCAACGAAGGCTGGGTCCACCTTCCGTTGTACCAGGACCGTCCGTATGTGCTTGTGAGAGACCGAGTCAAACGCTTTGGCTAGGTCAATAAAGATCATCGCCAAAGGCGATCCTGTCTTACTGCTTGTTCTTAAAGCACCCTCCACCAGCAGCAGGTTTTCAGAGCAACCAGGGGTGTTTGAAAACCCCTTTTGCCTGACACATGTGGGACACGTAATGGATAGCCTCTTGTACAAGATCGAAGAGAACAGTCTAAGCACCATGGGACCTATCGTGATTGGTCTCCAGTTCGACACACCTTGTCTACCAGCTTCGCTAGTGGATTTTGGGATCAGGGTCGTTCTGTTCCCCTTTGGAGACTCTGGGATCTTACCGTCAACGAGGAAGCCGGTGTACATCCTCGCCAACTTGACCCCAGATGGGTCCCACTTTACCAAACTGACCCTGTTGACACTGTCAGGGCCAGCTGCAGATCCCTTCTTAGACTCTTGTCGCACCTTAAGGACATCCGCATGCAAAATGGGCATAGCCAGTATGTGATTGGAACAGAATTGGCCTGCGTGAAATTGACCAATACCCTTGAACCCGTCCACCGCTTCCCACTTGCTCTTAAAGTGTCTCTCTACCACTTCAGTGCTCACCGGACAGTTCCCGACATCGCTTCCATCCAAAGTAAGCCTAACAAGTTTTTTTCATATCGTGGTGCCGCTGTTCTTGAGAGTGCCGAAACAAGGTCATACGAGATCTACCATGAGCTGTCGCGGGCCGCCCCACCCGCATGACACGATTCCTCAACGATCTGCATTCAGCAGCAAGCTCGACAAGGGCCGTCTGAGTTTGATCCACAGTCTGGACGAGGGCTGATCCGTACTTCCTTCCACCCTCGTCCTCATCCAGCGCTCTGAGTATACCGTGTTTGATGACACTCTTGGGAATTGGAGTATGCTGCACCTTCACGTCCTACGGCCGCGGGTAAAAGTCCTTCCATCTGTAACCCATGGTGGTCCGCTCGCAAATGCAACCCATGGTGGTCCGCTCGCAAATGCAAACCCATGGTGGTCTTTTTCCGAACCCATGGTGGTCCGCTTCGCAAATGCAACCCATGGTGGTCTTTTTCGGACCCATGGTGATCTTTTTCGAACCCATGGTGGTCCGCTTCGCAAATGCAACCCATGGTGGTCTTTTTCGAACCCATGGTGGTCCGCTTCGCAAATGCAACCCATGGTGGTCTTTTTCGGACCCATGGTGGTCTTTTTCGAACCCATGGTGGTCCGCTTAGCAAATGCAACCCATGGTGGTCCGCGTGTGGGTGGTTCCAGGGGTTAGACTTTTTGTGAGATTCTCGTGAGTCTCGTCTAACGCCTGTCCTGTGGGGTGTAAACTGTGGGGAAAACGGGTGGTTGGATACGGGAAAAGTGTGTCTAAAAGTTTCTGCACGAAGTCTGGGGCGACTCCAAGAGTGAGACCGGAATGAGAGTTGATTTAGTCTAGAAGGGTGTCTCACTGGGCAATATTTTGTGCAGAAAGCAGACCATGAGTCATTCACACCGACCCTGTATGTGTATAATCATTTTTGTTGTTAGAGTGTGTAGTGTTTAAAATACTGTGTTCAAATGGAGGACAAAGAGGAGAGGAGAGCGTCAGTGCATACAGTAGCATTAGCATGTGTAGCATTAGAAGCTCAGAAAGACAAAAACTGGCCCAGGACTCTGACTAAGACTGTGACTGTGACTGTTTCACCTACGGGGCCAACAGCCCCCAACTATACCCAGACCTGAAACCAATATGTGAGACAGATTTACTAGAGACTACTACTACTACAGGACACAAAGCAATAATTAGCAAGACACACCGTTCAGGCTACGGGTTACAAATCAGGGCAAGACACAGAGGGACACAAAGCCAAATGGGGAGGGACGGCACCAAACGCAAGGGGACGTCGCGGTGGCCGGTGGCAATAAGGACAACAACGCAGGCAGGCCCTGGCGTTCCCATAGCCATAACAACCCACGAGAGCGACGGTACTAAGAGCCAACTGTCTGACCCTGACGGAGCAGGGAGAGGGCTGATATGTCACCATTTAAAGTAAAGAGTAAAGTTAATAAAATAAAATAAACGTCATTTAATAAAGTAAGAGTAAAAGTAATCAAAAATAAATATGCTTAAAAATATAGTGTTAGTACACTTAGAAAAATAAATATGTTAACAGCAGTGGACATTTTGGGTAGGGTTTGTTATCTACGTAAAGATGAGATCAATAAGATCTCTGAAAAATTGAAGAAAATAATAGCTAAAACAGGCATTAAAATTAGTATTAGTCAGAGATCAAAAAGGAGTACGAAGAAGGGAAAGAGAGAAACGTGGTCAAGAGAGAGAGGGACAGAGAGCAGAGAAAGGGAGGGGGCCTGGCCCTGAGGAGGACAATAAAGCATGGCAGCACTAGTGCTGCAAGAAATACTTAGATAAGGAGATCTAAAAAAAGAGAGGGGCAATAAAGATTTATGCAGAGGTTACCGTATAATACTACTACTACTGATAATAATAATAATAATAATAATTAATAATAGGGGTAATAAAAATAATAATGATAATGGTAATGATAATACATTTTATTTGAAGGTGCCTTTCCAAAAACACAAGGTTGCCTTACAAAACAAAGTGGTAAAAGGACAACCAGCTCAATATGTCCAGGGGATAACAGACTTAGAGGGGTTAGAATAAAACATAAATAAAGAAAGCGCTGTGATCATTAGCACATTTAAGGATATGTTGGGACATAGAAAGTGCACATGTAGAGATCAATTATGTATTAGTGTCTGTTATTTGTTTCTGTGTTTTCGGTTGATTTGTCTTCTCTGTGTATTTGTTTTATAAATGTGTGTAAAAGTGTTTTAGTGTTTAGTGGGACAATTAGCAGACCAGCAGCTCAGGTAAGGGGGGTACTATTCATTTAAATCAGAAGTTATCTCTACCGCTTGTCCACAGAAGTCCAGGGGTCAACCAGCGCTGGGGACTCGGTCAAGAGTTCAGGGAAATTCCCCCCTCACCAAACTGTGGTTGTGGGACCCGCCCTAAAAGGACCCTGCAGGTACAATATAAAAAACTGATACGCAATGGTGCGTATGTAGCAATAAAATAAGTCCATCATTAGGTTGCTTAAAATACCTCCATAGTGTGCAGTGTTTCCCATAGGATTTTGTGAGACTATGGTGGGTGGATCTCGGACCCTCTAGGGGGGTCCGGGGGCATGTTCCCCCGGAAGATTTTTTTTACATTTTAAAGTTAAATGCATCAATCTGGTGCACTTTGAAAGCAAAATTAAGAGGCTAGATATATGAAGACCTGTGTGCTCTTGTAAACAATTTAATCATAAACACATTGGTTGTATAGATACGAATGGTGAAAACACAAAATCAACTAGAGCATACATCTGAGCCATCAAAGAAATTAAGCAAACGTGGTTAACTGTGTTGAACTAGTTTATTTTTTAGAAAATAAAAAAAATAAAAATTAATCCCATCATCCCTATTTACAAACTTTGCACCCCGATTTCGGCGCAGGGGTGATAGTAGAAACAAATCCTGAGCCTGAACTTTTTTTTTCTGGGAGGTAAGCGGGCCCCTAAGCCAAGATATATGCCGTGATCAACATAATTGTCAAGCGGGATCCAGGGGTATGCTCCCCTGGAAGACAATTTGGATTAGGTTCTGGTGAATTTTGTGGAAATAAATTGACAACATTCAGGCATGAGATGAACAAACCAAATATAAGCCTATATTACAGTAACATCTTTGTGTAGAGCACCAGAGCTCTTTAGGTAGGCCTGTTCAGTAATCCATCCCTGCTAATACATTTCATCATGTAAATATGAGCGTTCCTTCCAGGTGATGTGACCTATTGGCTCAAAATCAGTGCAGGATCATACTTGTTTTGTGAGACACAACTCTTACTTTCTTTTTGTTTCTTCTTTTAAAAAAAAAATCAAATCTTAACGTTCTTCATATTTTTTTAAATAAACGTTTAATACATTTAATACCCACGTTTTATTTTAAAAACCGGAAGTTTCCACACGCTGCAGTAAGCTAGCGCTGACTTTCCCAGTTGTCTCAAAGTATTTGCCATAAAGTTGGCAATAAGGGCGCACTTGAAAATGTTGGAGCGGCTGGCTTGACCACGCGAAACCGAGAGATGGCTGGCTTGACCGCAGTCCGGTGCGTGTGGATGTGCGGCTCCTCCGGCGGAGCGGTTCATGTTAATAGCGGAGTCCGGGAGGGTTCACCTTCACGGCGTAGTTACGAGGGATGTGCGACTATCGTCTTAAACAATACAAAAGTGTTTTTTAAAGTTAGAAAGATATCAGATGTTCACCGATATTCACGCTCCGAATTACAGCGATCAGACACGGGGAACTAAAGCCGCGATCACCGGTATGAGTCCCGTGCGTCTAGCGGTGTCTACCTGCCTAGGTGTCTACCTGCCCAGGTGTATTGGTCAGTATGCCTGCAGCGATGAGTTAAATCAGGGCTTGTTGCGACCACGGATGTATTCGGTTTGCGATGCTCATGCCTTCTTATTTTGATGTTTTACTTTTTGCTCGACTAATGAAAACGTATTCGACTAAGCCTCCGTCGATCGACTAAGCCGACTATTAGGGGGCAGCCCTAGTTAACTTACAGCACTTTATATGGACCATTAGTTATATTTTCAATTTATTTACAGAGCGATCCCTGCAAAGTGTTTAGGTAATAACTATAGAAGAGAGGGGGCATGGCATCACGATGGTGGCTCTCCATCGTGATGTCAGTCAGCCATTACGACGGACGATGTCAGACCACGCGAACCTGATTTTTTTTTTTTCACAGACACGTCGGTACACCGGAATTCCGGCGTGGTGGCGGAACGCTATCAGCCCTGCGTTAGTTACAAGGCTCGCGAGTCGCGGGGCTCTCGTCCGCGACGCCTTGTAAACGTTAAGTTAACTTACGTTGTCAGAGTGTTTGAACTAGTGGATACTGTAAAGGTTGTTAACGTTACTTACCTCAAACGATGTGGTGCCCTGACATCTCGGATGCTGTCGGGTAACGCTATTCCAGTGCGCACGCGTGTGTGTGTATGAGTGTGCGCGCGCCGCGTACAGCGAGGAGGGGAGGGGCAGAGCCGGCTGACTGGGAGTGAGAGATGCTTTGCTGAAGCAGCGGCGCGAAACACAAGTTACAGATCTTAATTATGTTATTATGTAAGAATTTTTTTCGGTTCATTCTGAGACTGTGGCGGGACAAATTAGACCATGGCGGGCCGCCACAGTCTAAGTAATTAATGGGAAACACTGGTGTGGTGTTGAAATAGTTAAAAGAAAGTTTGTTCTGGGTTGCCAGAGTCTACCGGTAGGTGTGTCCCCAAGGGGGGGAGAGTGGACTGCGTGGCACAAGTCCCGCCTCTGTTGTCATGGCCAGCCATACCTTGCTGTTCATGTGTTTTGTTGAAATAGACTGAAGGTTGTTTAGTCTTTGTTTTAGTTGTTTAATTGACAAATTGTTTGGGTCAGGCAAATGTTCTCTGAACATTTGCAATGACCTGGTTAAAGTGATAATTAAAAAGTACTTCAGCAATCTGCTGGGAAGGGATCTAATGCACAAGCTAGATTGTTTATTGACATTGGGAAGAATTGGGTTTACCTTGCAAACGCCAACACCTAATGCTGTTATGCTGTGTTGAAAATGTTTAGTTGTTAGCTTCGTCCACCACCGCGTCATAACTACAGCATCAACAAAGTGTGGTGTCTCCATTACGCATACACAGGACTGCATGGATAGCTGTCATAGATATCTGTCTCTACTCCTCCACAGCCACCTATCCTATGGGCTGAACATAAGAATCAGAAGGGATTTATCCCCATACATGGCATCCTGCAACAGGCCAGTAGGGAAGGCTGGTGAGCCTATGACGGGTAAGATCCCACCTTGAAACCTGGGGACAACCTAAGGCAGGCACAGTCACGATTACTTGGCCTAGTCACTAAGCACTGACTCACTTGATCATAGAGTGACGAGAAGATGAAACCATCCGAGGAGAAACCAGTTGGGTTGAAAGGTGGAGGATAGGATAGATTCCAGACATGTCGGCTTAAGCAGTGAAAAATGTGGCAATAACTAGGACAGGTCATTTGTTTAAACTCTTAAGAGAAGATATAAGGATTTGCGTTTTTTTTTTTCGGTATAGTGCATGATTTGGTAAAATTGGTAAACAGCGTGGTTTAAAAGCGGTTGATGGTAAACCCATATCGTATTAAAATTTAGGTTTAGGATTTACTGGTTGCAATTTCCCTTTCTACTAGATTGGCTGTAGTTGAGGTTAAAGGGCATAACACCTTAGGAGGGATACAGGCAGAAGGTCATTATTTAGCTAATTATTTAGCTTAGGAATTGGAAAATCATAATCAGACATTGATAGAGGTTCATGGCATGGTGCTCATGGACATTTTGTTGCACCTACCTGGCTGTTACATTTTCTCATTAAAGATGCGCATGGTTTTCACCATGGCGCAAGGGGGGAGGTAATGAAGAAAATCAGAAAACAAGGTTTAAAATCAGAAAACAAGGTTTAAAATCAGAAAACAAGATTTTTGGTCATCATACTTGCAAACAATGATTGATAATTAGCTCAATGATTGTGAAGCATGTGCAGAAAACGAAAGAAAAACAATCACTACTCTAGTGGGACACATTCCCACACTCGAGGGACCATTTATACATCAGCCTTTGCGGCTCCTTGGTTTTAGATATTGTACAGATATTTATATTGTTAATATTTTAATTAATTATTATGCACCAAGTTGAATTCCTTGTATGAACAATTGTACAATAAACTTGATTCAAAATTCAAATTCAGGTCTTAGACTATGTTGATATGATCAAAAGTGTATATGGTAAAAGGTACATGCTAGTAGTCAATGACAGATTCAGCAATTGGGTAGAAACAGCCCCAATAAAAGATCAAAGTGTGACTATTATATTCAAGTTTTTATCTAGAAAAGCCATGCCAAGGTGTGAAATTCAATTAGAAATTAGATCAGACAGTGGATCAGCTTTCATTCAGAAAACTGAAAAGTGTGGTGCAGCAGGCACACATCAAAACAGCGATTAGGTTGTGTCTACCATCCTCAGTCTCAAGGCAAGGTCGAAAGGATGACCCAGACACTGAAGGGAAAGATTGGTGAAATATGTGCACACAGTAAACTCAGCTAGAAGCCCTTCCACTAGCTTTAATGTCAACAAGGAGTTCAGTGAACTCAAGCCATACTATGATCAACTAATGGCACTGGTTGCAGCCTTTTCCAAACAGGTGGCAGTAATCCATGGAGGTGCAGAGCAGGCACCGGCCCCGAATGACACCGAGTGGGTGTTGTTAAAGGTCATCAAGAGGAAGTGGTCAGAGCAAAGGTGACACCTGGTATCATTGGTCACTATGTGGAGCATCTGACCCACCGGCAAGGACCCGGGGAGTGTAAGAGAGCAGCCTTAGACTGACAGGAGGAGGAAGAGTGATACATTTTTACTTTATTAGCTTTGCTAACACACGTGTGTAGAGTCAGAGTACATTTACATTTTTTCGTGTATGATCATTTTATCTTGGTAGTATTATAATCATAAATAATTATGTGCCGCCCAGAAAACAAGATGGGGTGGCTTGGTGGTGTTGTATGTTTTGCTTTGATTGGGATAGCCCCTACAGTTGTGTGGAAACAATTCCACGACAGAGGATCTGCCACGACCAGAGCCTCCAGGGAACCTGACATGTTGGGAACAAACCCGGGGAGAAACAGAGTTCCAGAGCTGGAGAAAGAACCACCAAGGGGGGTGGAGCCAGGTGACCAGTTGTACCTGAGGTGTTCAGGGGAAAGTGGAACGAGCCCAGGAGAGAAGGACCATACAAGGTCACCAATGCGACACCAACCGTCATCGAGGTGGAAGGGAGTTCCACCTGGTACCACCTCAACAACTGCACCGAAGCCGCTCAACCAAAGACGAGGGAGGACCACAAGGAGGAGCTCGGTGCAGGTGTACCCGGCACAGACCGACCACCCCAGGATCAGACCCAGCCCAGCCAGGAGCAACAGCCTCACGACGATGCTGAGGCTGCGACAACAACCATCCAGATGGAAGGTTAGACCCACCCGGGTCTAACCTGGTCTTGAGGAGGCTCACATGTGATCGTGCTAGTAACCTCTCCATGTGAGCCGGACCCCGGATCCACGTCTTTAGAGGAGTGCTGGGTCTAACCCGGTCTTGAGGAGGCTCACATGTGATCGTGCTAGTAACCTCTCCATGTGAGCCTGACCCCGAACCTACGGCTTTGGAAGAGTGCAGGACTTGAAGATGGCGACGACGAACAGAAACAACAATGAATGCCCAAAACCCCCCACATGCTTGCAGCCCACCAATACATGAAGATCATTTCAATCATTCAAGATACATCCTCGCCCGGAAGGAGTTTTTTAAGTTTAAATTTGTTGATTTATACTGTGTGATTTTAATTTGATATGCATAAATTGAAGGGTTTGACACTTAAAAAGTATTTCACATTTGGTAATCTTTTTATCCTAACATACTCACAGGTTGAGAGTCCTGACGAACTTAACAGGTTGAAAGCCCTGATTAAGAGAAGGTTTTTCTGATAACCAAATGTGATGCTGAAGGTTCATCTAGCGGTCCGACAAGTAGTCTCATTTGATTCTCCAGGGAGGGAGGAAATTATACTAAATTGGTAGTTTTTTGGGACTTGGGCAGTCCCAAAGGGGGGATATTTGGGAGACATTTATAAATGTACCCTTACATTCAATGATAAAACATAATTATGATCTTGCCATGATGCTATATTAGTCTAATAAGTGTGGGGAAATTTCCGAATTTGACATTTTATGGGCTCAGTTTTGCTGAGGCCAAGAGAAGGAGTACAATTTGTTCCAAATTTTCATATTTTTTCCAAATTTTCATATGTGGTCTCAGTTTAGATGAGACCAAGAGAAGGATTAAATGTATGGTTATATTATATCCACCATATGACCAATAATTAGGGTCATACTAATCTTGGTGCCTTTCTGCTTAAGTATAACAGAATCATGAGATATAAGCAGAGGCATATAATTATAAAAGCAACTCCTCATAATCAGAATGAGTACATTGTTGGTGACGTGAAGAATAAATAGTGTGAGATCAGTTGGTTGCCAAGTGCAGGAAGCGTTAGTCATATGATAGGCAGGCTGGCCTCTGTACATGCTGGGAGTCAGATACCACGAGAACGAGGTGGGAAGACGACAACAGCCAGCCCTTGTTATGACGTTTTCACTGTTTTGTGTATATAACATCCTGGGTCAGGATAGTTGGTGCTCAGACTTCGTGAACTGACACACACTGTGTTGTCTGTCAGGGAAACATAGTTGGACCCAGATATCTGTAAAACTCTGCACATTCTACTGGTGTTAACAATAAAACTGATTATTTCTTAAAGCTAAAACTTCTTCTATCGCTTCATTAAAGAACACGCGTGAGTAAGGGTTTCAGTTTTGAAACTGCTTTTCACAACAACACCCATAGGCGGCTTACACTTAACCCAGCAAAGCGCACACACATAGGCGGCCTACACTGTGAGGACAGCACCCCCCCAACCCCCGACAGTCACACACTTACCCTAGCAATGCACACACACACACAGGCTACCTACACTTACACCCAGCAATGCGAACACGCACGCACGCATAGGCTACATACACTTACCCCAGCAAAGCACACACACAGGCTACCTACACTTACCCCAGCAAAGCACACACACACAGGCTACCTACACTTACCCCAGCAAAGCACACCCACAGGCGGCCTACACTCTGAGGACAGCACCCTCCCACCCCCCCGACAGTCACACCATTACCCCAGCAATGCACACACACACACAGGCTACCCCACACTTACCCCCAGCAATGCGCACACACCCATAGGCGGCCTACACTTACCCCCAGCAAAACACACCTACAGGCGGCCTACACTCTGAGGACAGCACCCCACCCCCCGACAGTCACACCATTACCCCAGCAAAGCACACCCATAGGCGGCTTACACTTACCCCCAGCAATGCACACACACACACATAGGCTACCTACACTTACCCCAGCAAAGCACACCCACAGGCGGCCTACACTTACCCCCAGCAAAGCACACCCATAGGCGGCTTGCACTTACCCCAGCAAAGCGCACACACAGGCGGCCTACACTCTGAGGACAGCACCCCCCCCACCCCCCCGACAGTCACACACTTACCCCAGCAATGCACACACCCACACACACACATAGGCTACCTACACTTACCCCCAGCAATGCCACACACACATAGGCCTTCCTGCACTTACCCCAGCAAAGCACACCCACAGGCGGCTTACGCTCTGAGGACAGCACCCCCCCCACCCCCCGACAGTCACACCATTACCCCAGCAAAGCACACCCATAGGCGGCTTACACTTACCCCCAGCAATGCACACACACATAGGCTACCCCACACTTACCCCCAGCAATGCACACACACACATAGGCTACCTACACTTAACCCAGCAAAGCACACCCACAGGCGGCCTACACTCTGAGGACAGCCTCCCCCCCCCCACCCCCCCGACAGTCACACCATTACCCCAGCAAAGCACACCCCATAAGCCCCCTCCATGGCACCTCCACACACCTGTCCACCAGCCGAACCGTACCC